>LOJH01005403.1:8585-30465 GCA_001685095.1 Ellobius talpinus | reverse complement strand
CTTTGGAAGAGCAGGCAATGCTCTTAATCTCTGAGCCATCTCTCCAGCCCCCCTTATTTTCTAATAGAAAAGCTTATACCTCTTGTGCATTGAGGTGCTGTTGAAGATTTTTATTAAAAAAATTTGTTAATAAAAGTTGGGCTGGGCATGGTGGCAGATAATTTTAATTCCAGCACTTGGAAGGCAAATAGGTCATCTCTGAGTTGTAGGCCAGCTTGGTCTAGAGTGAGTTCTAGGGTAGCCAGGGCTACACACATGGAGAAACCCAGTCTTGGAAAAAATAAGCGAGAGTTGGGCTGGTGAGATGCTTTAGTGGGTAAAGAGGATGGCCACCAAGCCGCATGGCCTTAGCTGGACTTCAGACATCCACAAAGGGAGAAGAGGAGGACCAATTTCACATATGCCATGGCACATGAGTGTCCGCATATACACATGGAAAATATTTTAAAAATGTTAAAGGTGACTTTTTTATGTGTCCCTCTGACCTCAGTATTGATCAAAGGGTTATCAAGGTCACCAAGAACAATTTAGAGATTAAAAGTGTTTTCAAGTCTTATTGAGAACTCTGACATTTATAAATAAACAAATAGGTAGGTAAGTAGATAAGTAGTTAGATAGGAAGATGGGAATATTTAAACTCAGTGGGATAGAACCACTATAGTAGAAGGGCCAGATTATTTTGTGAAGTTAAGGGAAAGGTGCAGGGCAGGCAGTGAATGGCAGCACTGTTTTAAATATTAAGGATTTTAAGCAGTGATGGTTAAGCAGAAAGAACTGGCTGTAGGGTGGATCTCTGAGTTCAAGGCCAGCCTAGTCTACAGAGCGAGTTTCAGGACAGCAAGGACTACACAGAGAAACCCTATATGGAAAGCAAACAAAACAAAACAAACGGGCTGCAGAAGACAAGCATTCCTGAAGTAATTTTTAAAAGCAACCTGGGCAGCAGGAAGGAATAAAGTATATAAATATCTTATACAGGGTAATCTTGTAAATTATAAATACCTATCTTTATTAAATAGTTAACATTGGGCCAAAGTAACTGGTATAATGGCCTGCTGGGCTCCTGTCTACACTATCTGAGAAAGCAGTTTGGTGATTTTGGACAGTTCCAATTTCTATTCCTTCTTTTGGGCTCCCAGTTTAGGAGGCCAGGTGACCCTAGGAGTTCCTGTGGCCACCCACAGTCACATGGACTGCAGGAGCACCTCTCATCACCTAGGACAATGTAGGGCCCTGAACTTGGAGCAGATAGAAGACTGGAGATCTGGGCTAGAAGATGAACGATGAGTATGGGAATTGTGCATTAGAATAGCAGTCTGGTATAGGTCTGAAAGTCAGCAGATTAGGGGTGAAACTGCCAAGGAGAATGTAGATCAGGTTAGTTAAAAAAATAAAATAGCCAGGCGGTAGTGGCACATGCCTTTCATCTTAGCTCTTGGGAGACGGAGGCAGGTGAATCTTTCTATGAGTTCAAGGCCATCCTGGTGTACAGTGTGAGTTACAGGACAGCCAGGGCTACACAGAGAAACTCTGTCTCAAAAAACAAAAACAGAAACAAATAATAATGAAAATAGTGTAAGGGTAATTCTCAAGAGGGAAGTGACAAGAAAGGTCAGGATACAGGAATCGTGGAGAGGAGGGTACTGTATAATTTCATAGGAAATTAACTTCCGGCTGTTTATTGGCTGAAACCTCCACAAGTTTATCTAGTGCTTCTGAGCCTCGGTTTCATCCTCTATAAAGTGGGGATAATCTATATACCACATTGAAAATTTTTAAAAAAACATTCATCAGGTGTCTTGCTTGTAACAGGCTCTTGATAAATGCTTATTCCTTTTTCCTGTGCTGTGTCCAAGGAATTGAAAGTCAGGAAAAGGAACAGCTAGTTTGAGAAGCCAAATGCAGGATGGAGAGCTATTCTAAGTAAAGGGAGCTGTGCTTGGGAGGACAGTGAAGAGGGTATAGTCAAGCCTTCCCTAAGGAAGGTGCTAGAGGTGAGGCTTGTTACACAAGCATAGGGACTTGAGTTTGAACCCTCACCCACATAAAATCTGTGTATGTTTGCAGCCCCATCACTGAAGCAGGGCAGACATGATCCTAGCCTGATAGTTTAGCCAAAATGGAGAGCTTCCGTTCCAGCGAGACCACAGTCTCAAGGGAGGTAGACTGAGTTGTACACCCAAAGTTCTCTGGTTGTGTCCTCACTTGCACAGAAAGAAGGATGTGTTTGGGAGGGCTAGATCCTTGACTGAGAAAGGACTTTTGGGGAAAACAAGAGTATATTCCTGATATCAGCAAGCAGGGAGGCTGGAGGAAGCCAGCTATGTGGAAGGACAGGAAAGTTGGCCTATGACAGTATTCCATTTACCTCTCACGTCAGCTTGGCCAAGTGGGATTACTCTCCTTCACCTCAACTTCACTGGGACATGGAGGCTTTTGGATGAGAAATATAGAGCCTGACCATGTACCTAAGACAATGGACCAGTTTTTAATATTGCTGGAGAGTTACACACTCTATGGCCAACATCTCTTCCAGGAACTCTGCAATCAGGGTGGGTATAGTGCTTGAAGCACAGATTTGGGAATTAGACCTGAGATACAACAGATCAAGTGCTTTCATTCTTGTCTGCGTAAAATTAGAGACCAACAAAGAGAGCAGGAAGGTTAAAGGAGAAATATGTCAAGCACTCAGCAGAAAACCTATTACAAAGCACTCAGTACAAGAGGCAGAGGGTATAGCCCAGATGTTAAGAATGCATGGCAGCTTCCATGAGCAGCAGGAAGGCCCAGCTGTGGCCAGAGGAACAAAGACGGAATTGTGAAAAACAGTCATTAATCAAGACTGTGAAGAAACTTCCTGATTTTCTTGGCTCCATATGAACCCACACAGGTTGGAAGGGGGGGGTCCTGTGAGGTGAAGACTTAGCATGGTTTCTAAGGTGTGTCACAAATCTTGTGGGTACTCTGTAAGGGCAGAGGCTTGAACGGCTTGCAGCCTGATCCTTTGTCCTATTGGCCTTGGGTCTGGGCCCGTGGTGCCTCTGGCCTTCACGCACTGCTGTGCCCACAGGACCGGGGCTTCTGTGTGGAGGTGAACACAGCCTTTGAGGACTTCGCCCACGTCATAAGCTTTGACAAGAGGGCTGCTGCGCTGGACGCAGGCAACATCAAGCTGACCTTCAATAGTGTGAGGGGATGGGCAGGGCTGGGTGGTTCTCTCAGTTATCCCAGTGTCTTGTTCCTTCTCACTACCCTGCTGTTTATCTTGGGTTTGGGGAACGATGGCAGGAGTCCAGACCCCACCTTCCTACCTCTTTAAAGTATGCCTGACCCTGTTCTCTTTCCCTTTTCCCTCAGTTGCTGGAGAAAGCAGAGGCACGGGAGAGGGAACGGGAGAAGGAGGAGGCACGAAGGATGCGGCGCAGAGAAGCTGCCTTTCGAAGCATGCTGAGGCAGGCCGTGCCTGCTCTGGAGCTGGGCACTGCCTGGGAAGAGGTCAGGAGCACAGCCTGGCCCCACTCACCCTCAAGCCTGAGGGCAGCGGAGCTTCTCCATCACTGAGGGCCCACCCCAGTCACAGCACAAGCCCTGGGCCAGCTCCAGTTCCCTTCCTTCCTCTGCCCTAGCCCTGCCCAGTGCTCGTGGCGTGTCCAAGCTGGGCCAGGCAGGGCCTGGTCTGATCAGCAGTGCTCTCCCCGTTCAAGGTCCGTGAGCGCTTTGTGTGCGACTCAGCCTTTGAGCAGATCACCCTGGAGTCGGAGCGGATCCGGCTCTTCCGAGAGTTCCTGCAGGTGCTGGAGGTAAGGCACTTGGCCACCCTGATCTGTGTACCTGGCCAGCCAAGGAAGGGGACTGAGGGTATCCTAGAAAAGGGCTCGCTGAGACAGGAAGGCAGGTTCTCACCTCTCTCTCTGTCTCTAGCAGACTGAATGCCAGCACCTCCACACCAAAGGCCGAAAGCATGGCAGAAAGGGCAAGAAACACCATCGCAAGCGTTCTCACTCACCCTCAGTGAGTCGGCAGGTAGAGGGATATGGGGGAGACTAGACTGTTTCCTTACTTGGCTCTGGACTATGTCCCCAGCTCCCAGGTGAGGGCTTCTGGAGGACAGAACTCTAGGATGACTATGTCTTTTATCTGCTCAGGGTTCTGAGTCAGATGAAGAGGAGCTGCCCCCACCATCCCTCCGGCCTTCTAAGCGGAGGAGGCGGAACCCCTCAGAGTCTGGCTCTGAGCCCTCATCCTCACTTGACTCAGTAGAAAGTGGGGGTGCTGCCCTTGGAGGACCAGGGTCCCCATCGTCCCACCTTCTTCTTGGGTCAGGTAAGCAGTTTCTAGTAGCCTGGGAGCTAGAGGACTGTTGTCCTGACTAGAGGCAGAGCAGGTCCCAGACCCTTTGTAGATGAGGATGGGAGAGCCTGGCTGTGGAGCCACATTTCCCATCCCTGCCCAGGCAAGGAGCTGGGTAGAGGAAAGGAAGCCAGATTCAGTCTTCCTCAGACCAGGAGCCAGCATCTACAAACAATGTACAGGGAAGATCATGATCTTCTTTCTCCTCCAGTGGGACTTAGTATTATTATAAGTAATAATATATATTATTTTTATTTATATTTTTATATTAAATCTATAGATCATGGTCTTCGGAAAGCCAAGAAACCAAAAAGGAAAACTAAGAAGAGAAGACACAAGTCGGTGAGTAGCTCTCCTAAGATCCTGGAGTCTGTTTTACCTGCCTTCCAGCATGCTGCTCAGTTGCTCAGATGGACTCTGAACTCTTACAGAACAGTCCTGAGAGTGAGACAGACCCTGAAGAGAAAGCTGGCAAGGAGAGTGAAGACAGAGAACAAGAACAGGACAAGGACAGGGAACTCCGGCAGGCAGAGCTCCCCAACCGCTCCCCAGGCTTTGGAATCAAGAAGGAGAAGGTGAATGGAAGGACCTGGCTTTGGCCCCAGCCTGTGTCACACTGTACAGGGGGCTCAGGTAAGCCACATCTTTGCTCAACAGACAGGCTGGGACACATCAGAAAGCGAGCTGAGTGAGGGGGAGCTGGAGAGGCGAAGGCGGACACTCCTACAGCAGCTGGATGACCACCAATGACCCCACGAGCTCTTTCTGCCTTGGGACTTCATGAGGCAGTGGCTCCAGGGCCGTCCTCACTATCTGCCTCAGACTCCGTCTGTCTGGTCTGTGTCCACTTTCCCTAAATAACCCACCCCAACACACTACTGTTAGCACCTCTCAAGGTTGCTCTTGGTGTTCCAGGGTCCCCTAGTTCTCAGAAACTAGTGCAGTCCTTGCCCTTAGCTCCAGACCAGAGATGGGCAGTCTATACCACACAGGGTGGGTGATGCCAGTAGATAAAGGGGTTTCCAGGAAAGAGACAGGCTGGTGGACACAGCCTGGGTGGCAGAGGGCAGGGTCCTCACCCTCTAGCATCAGTGCCTGCTCTTGCCTGACCTCGCCCTGGGGCTCCATCATTGCTTCCTCTACCCCTGGGACCTGATGTATGTGTTCTGTTTTTGTTTTCTAAATAATATTTATAACATGATCTACAACTATTTTGTCTTCTTCATGTGCTAACCACTGGAGACCAGCAGAGAGCACTGCTGTTCTAACCTCTTCTTTCCTGTGTAGTTAAGCCCACCCAGCCAGGCTTCCCCAGCCCTCTAGGCTCATCACTCCTGAGATGGGAGCAAATACCACTCCCACCCACTCATATATCCTCATGGCCACCCTAGCCACCCAAACCAAGAAAGAGAAGAAAGCCAGGTGCACAAGATTTTGTTGAGAGGTGTGGGGTTTATGTACAAGAGAGACAGGAAATGGTACATATACAAAACAAACTGCCCCCGCATCCCTTCCAGGGTCAGAGAATCTAATAGAGAACTGAGCACATAGTCTATGAGGATCCTCTATGTTGCCTGTTCCTGGCCAGAATCCACCTAGCTGAGGAAAGGTGAGATCCTGGCACATCCTTCCTCTAGCAGTCTTGGAGCTGGTGCAGTGTCTCTGCTCTTCTTCACTCAGTGGGAAGACAGTGGGCAGGGTGTGGTTCAGGCCCTTCCTTTCATTGTTTGGAGCAGGAAGTACCCCCCTCCAAGAGGGTGGCCACCTGGGGTTAGCTGGTCCCACAATCACACTCTCCATGCTCAGTGTTAGCCCCTCCCTTTCCATCTTTGAAAACCTCAAGTCTTCCCCCACAAACCTTTGGTTTTGAGGAAGTGGAGCAAGAAGCTCCTGCAAGAAGCAGGAGGTAATGCAGGAGAATCAGCTGGCTCAGGAAGCCAAGAAGCTGGATGCCAAGGTGGGTAGGACCAAGGGCCCGGAAGGCAGGACAAAAAACTGAAGTCTCAGGTAGAATGTACAAGAAGGCAGTGGGCCTGACATTGCTCCTCTACCCCTTTTCACTTGGGCTCAGCAGAGTGGGCCCAGGTAAGGGAGGGCTTTACTTGGTGAGATGATCTGATATTGCCAGTCCAGGGATAAGCCTGGATATTTTTAGACCAGAGCTGACTGGGACTACAAAAAGGAAAAAAAAAAAAGGAGTACAGCATTCTCCTTTTTCATCCTATTAGACTCTGGTGGAAGAGGGGCCATCTGCTGGGGGCAAGGTGCATTATGGGAGGCACTAGGGAAGTGCCAGCCCCAGAGCTGGAGTGGCTGCAGTTGGAACACCACAGCCCTCTGCTGGGCCCTGGGTCCACTGTCCGGACTTGCAGGAAGAGTTAAAGTACTTCTACCTCCAAGAAGATCTCAGTGAGGACCTGGAGCCCGAGGAGGGCCACTGGGTGGTGCAGCACTCCTGGCTTGGTTGCGAATGCTCATGGGCCTGTGTTTGAAGCCTGTGGGGAAGACAGATAAGATGCATGTGAACAGGCAGGGAGACTGAGCAGGGCAGCACCTTCAGGAGGACAGGGAATAAGTAGTCAGGTATAAAGAAGATCAGGGAAGACCAGCTAGAGAAACTGCCAGAGCTGTTTTCAGAGGGTAACATGGGGTTCTAAAGGCTACTCAGGAAAAGACCACAAGCCAGCTAGATGTCATGGGAAGCAGAGGTCATGGGACATCTGTCCCTGAGTAGCAGCTACTGCCAGAGCTCTTAGGGGAGATCAGGACCCTGGATACCTTGGGTCTAGGAGTGAAGCCTCAGGAATCAGAGCCATGGGCTTGGACTTGCCTGCTCTGGCATAGTTCCAACCCTGGCCAGACTCCTTAGCCCTTGGGTCTTATTTAGTAGCCAGGACAGAATTAGTGGGAGGAAACATGCAGGGGATAAACTATGTTTCTCAGGGCATGCAGCATGCGAGAAGTCTGTCTCCATCCCAGGCAGGCTGCTACCAGATGATTCTAAGGCATGCAGAGAGTGCAGCCATGGTGCCCAGTACCTGTCAGGGGCCCCAGCCTTGAGGGCTAACAGTTTGACTCATCGTGGTGGGCTGCATCACAGAAGAAGCGTGAGCCCCGCTTGGCAGTACGGGCCGTGAAAGGGACACTCTTCAACACTATGGCCCAGGAGAGATCGTGGTCAGGTTTTATGGGAAAACAGACTAGAAAGAAGGACCAAAGGGGGTTAGCTTAGGCTCTGGGAATTGGGCCCAATGGACCAAGGTCCTACCTGTGATGATATCCTCAATGGTACCATCCTTCCCCTCGTAAACAGGCCGGTGTTCCTTAGCTTGGCGCCGTCTCAACTCTGCAATTAGCTCCTGCTGTTGCCATTTGTTTCGCTGGGATGGAGTCTAGGGCCAAAGAGTAGAAGGGGAAGGAGGTCATCACTAACCCAACAAGTAACTGGTTCCTGTCCCAAGATGCAGTCTGAAGATGCCCCTACTGAGAGAAACCCTGTGTCCTGTCCATCTGTGTCTGCCCCTCCCTCTGGACTCTTGCCTTCAGGCACTCCAAGGGAGGGTGTGTGTGTGTGTGTGTCTTGGCTTTCCATGTCCTTTCTGGCTCCCTGAATCCGCGGGTTTTTGTCCTACCCTCCAGACCAGAGATCTTGGTCCCACCCACCTTGGCATCCAGCTTCTTGGCTTCCTGAGCCAGCTGCTTCTCCCGCATTACTTCCTCTTGTTTCTTGCGAGCTTCATTCTCTTGTTCTGCTTCCTTAGAGAGAAGCAAGAGAGGGGGAATGAGGGAAAGGAGGGGCTGACATGAAAAGTGGGTGGCAGTAAGACCAGCTAACCCCAGGTGGCCACCCTCCGGAGGGGTACTTCCTGCTCCAAACAATGAAAGGAAGGGGCTGGGCCCCCACCCTGCCCACCAGTTCACAGCTGAGGCCTGTCACCAGCTTCCATGGTTCCTTTCCTAGGCTTCAGGAATTGGAAAGACTCAGACTTGAAGCCCAGGTTCTCTCTCAACTAATCTCAGCCAAACTCCTCTAGAAACTTTTCTTCAGCTTACCTTGTAAGAACGAATGAATCGGACAAATACTGGGAAAAACACAGAAGGAGGTGTGGTCTTGGGACTCTCGCCAAAGTAGCGCACAACTGCATTGTAGGCCTCCTGGGTAAGGATGGGGCAGACAGAAGGGCCATTCTGGTGGGTAGAAGCTCAGCTCACACATGGACAGAAGGCCCACCAAAACAAAACAAAACAAAACCCAAGGCCAAAGGGAGAAAACCAACTACCCAAGCCCCTGTGAACCAGAGAGAATATGGGTGTTCCCAAGAGTCGTAACTCCAGACATGGATGTCTGCTGCTATCCTTAAAGTCCTTTGTGACTCCCACCTCATGTTCCCTAACAGCTAGCTAGCTGCCTGGTGGAACTGCAGTTGGATTCTGACACGAAATAGCCTTAGTATCTTGGCTCTAGTCCATTGGTTCTCAACCTTCCTAACACTATAACTCTTTAATACAGTTCCTCATGTTGTGATGACTACTTCATAACTGTAATTTTGCTACTCTTAGGAAACATAATGTAAATATCTGACATGCGACCCCTGTGAAACAGTTGTTTGACCCCCCCACCGGTTGAAACTGTTGTCCTAGATGTTTGTTGCCTACTCCAATTCCTTGCTCACCTCAGCAGTCTTGGCATCACGCTGGAGCTTGTCCAGCCTGCCTTCATTGGTGCTGAGGAAGTTTCGAAGGACACTGTTGTCATGAATGCTGCATTCCCGCCGAATCAGCTCCATGCCCCGGCCCAGCTCTTTCACATCTAGCAGCACGTTCTCCAGGGACACTATTTACCAAGATGTCTGGCTGAGGCTTGCTCAGGACTAGAGCAAATTTATCCTCCCACATGGCATACACTTCCAGTGACATACATGTAGAGAAGTCCATGTCAAGCAGACTAAGCTCTCTCAGCAGTGGGAGAGAATGGAGGGTCAGAGTTCATAAGCCCAAAGGACAAGGTAGCAAAGGAAGGCAAACCACTGAGACTGCTCATCTGGAAGCTGGAGCTGCCTTGGGCCTGCTATAGTTTTTCACGGGCGGAACAGAAACAGCAGTACTGTATGTGTTTAGGGGGCTTTATAATTAGTTTTCTAACCATATCACATAAATGGTAGAGAAATGGGGCTGGAGAGATGGTTCAGTGGTTAAGAGCACTGACTGCTCTTCCAGAGGACCCAGGTTCAACTCCCAGCACCCACATGGCAGCTCACAACTGTCTCTAACTCCAGTTGCAGGGGACCTGACACCCATGGGAAGACACCAATGTATGTAAAATGAAAATAAATAAATTAAAAAAAAATAAATGGTAGAGAAATGGGTCTACCTAAAGGTCAGCCTAAGGAAGCCTGATTCCACTTGAGCTCAGAGGAAGGCTCCCTCTGGAGTGGCCCCTACTCACGGCTTTAGCGGAAAGCTTTGAAGTAGTAAGATAACAAAAGCCAGAAATAAGCCCAGGTGTTCCTCTTGCTCAGCTTCCTGATACTGCCCCAGGCTGGAGGCAAGGAGCCCTCACCTGCTGCAGCCTTCTCCACGAAGTGCAGCTCATGCCAGAAGGTAGCCAGGTCTGGGTATTTCTCTTTCACTGTCAAGGCGATGAAGTGCAGCAGTGTCATTTTCCGGTCAGTGGACTTTGTGTCCAGCAGCTAGAAGGCAGTGGTGGCAACAAGAGCTAAGCACCCTAGCTCTAACACTGGTGTTCCAGGCTTCCTGTACATGCTGCTCCCACCATCTTACCAGATCCAGGCTCTGGAGCTTAAAGCCGTACACAGCACCTCGCTTGCTGCTGTTCATGTAGTTTCCCAATGCAAGTATGATCTGTTCATAAGATGCACAGAAGGTGGGTCATGAGAAGCTCCAAGGGCTTCCTCCTTTGTATAGTAGCACTAGAACCCACCCAGGACCCCTGGGAACCACCAGCACCCCAGTCATTCCCTTTCCCAACCTCCAGCATCTGCTTCAGTTTCTGTGAGGACTTGACAGAGGCAGAGGCTGCAATGATGGCATTCAATTGCTGGAAGACAAGATGAACACTGAGTCACCAGGCTGGGAGAAGATAAAGGGGTAGGGCCAGAGGACAGACAGCAGACGTGACTAGTGACAGCAGCAGAAAGTGATGAGGGAAGAGGCTGTACCGGTGTGAGCATCTGCAGGTTGTCCTGGAAGTTGCCCAGAAAGGCCATGCCAGCCATTCGCTGGGTCAGCCGTTCCACCTTGCTAAAGAGTAACATGAAGCGGTCCTCAGCGGCCAGCTCCTCCAGGGGCTGCCGTTCACGCTCATATTGCCGCAACAGCTTCACCTCAGCCTCTGTGGGCAGGAAGCGCATCAGGCATTCCACAAAGTCTACAGGTAATGTCTGTAAGTCAAACCTGTAGGAAGAAAACCACTTCAGGTCTGACATCTATCCACATGTTCCCTCGACCTTAGAAGGACATAGCCAGACTTAAAGACATTGCTTCATCTATCATAATGTTAACAATAATCTGCGTCTGTTGTTCGTTTTCAGACAGGATCTTGTTCTGTAGTCTAGGGTGGTCTCAAACTTGTGAGCCTCCTCCCTCTGCTACAAAAGTGCAAAGATTATAGATACACAGACTATGCCTGATCCTCATGCTCTTGTTGTCTTCCCCTCTGCATCTATGGTAAAGTTTAACCAACCTGAATATGGCCTGCAAGACCTCTGCCCACTTTCTACCTGCCTGGCCTCCACACTAAAGGCAGATTTCATTTTCAGTACTCAGTATCATATTGCTTCCATCAGGTCCTGACCTGTACCAACTTGTGCAATTCCTTCAGTCTTAGTTAAGAACCCTCCTTGGGACGCCTTCCCTCAGTGTCGGTGGCTCTCCTGTCTGCTCTGCTAACATGGTATCCCTGTCTACACCATTTCTACCACACTTCTTCATTCTGGGCTGAATGGGTAGTTCTCTCACTGTCTGACACCAAGCATGGAGTCAGTATGCTCTGTTCAGGCCAGTGGATGGCTGAGACGTGTGAACAAGTCCTGTCAGGAGCCCTGGAATCTAGGAGAACCCACTGCTGTGGGGATAACTGGGGTAACGGCTGTCTGGGAACCAGGGCCAAGTTAGTGGGAGCCTCACGTGTGGATGGCCCTGCAGATCTCCTCAGCTGAGCGCCCAGCCTTGCGAAGGGTGATAGCCAGGTTCTTGGCACGATTGGCTTCCAAAAGGGTCACCTTGCTGGCAGCCTTTTGTGCAGTCTTATTCTTGGAGCAGATGAGGTCAAGGGCAGGACCCTGGGCTTTTGTTTTAAATAACTCTTCAAACTTGTCCAGGTCTAAGTCCTGGCAGAAGTAGAGACGATGTTGAAGGCTCAAACTATGACAATACCCACTGCCACGTGCCCTGCAAGGACCCAGTCACGGTCCTAAAGCTGATATAGTATCAGTTCTGCTCTGCCTAAAAGCTTTTCCAAGACCAGAAGATCTGGCTGTAAGGGCATCTTGGTCCTCAGACCCCAACCCCACCCTTTTGGACCCCAGAACCCTGTCACCTCCAAGATCTTCTCATCATCAAGTTCACTGAAGACAGTGCCATTGATCTGATTGGGTTTCAGTGCTGTCCAGTTGAAAACTGGCAGCCGGAACTTTGTCTTGATAGGTTTCTTGATGCGAATGGCTAGTTTTGGAAGGGGGACAGGTATAAGGCAAGGGCCAAGGAAAAACTCCATCAGCGTTGTCCAGAGCCCTGAGGATACTCACCTGACAGGCCCACTGTTAACACAACAGAAGGAGCAGCACCAGGGAGAGGTGGAGCAGGGGGACACTTGTCTGGGGAAGAAAAAAATGCCACAGTGACCCAAAGGTCCTAAATTCTTTCCAGGCTGCTCAAACTCTGCCTGACTGACCTGTCCTTAGAGACCCAGAGAGGAATGCTATGGAAAGTCTGGTCAGGCTAATCCCAGAAGTCTCCTGAAGGGGGACAGTGACTAGCATCACTTATGGAGTTTCTTCTGCCACAGTTTAGCCCTCTGCTACCTTCAGAGTAAGAGTAGCACTCAGAGATCCTCGAAGCAAAACCTGTTCCCAACATTCCTTCATCTGCTTCCCCAAATTCTAGTCCTCCCCTTAGCCTTCTCATCCTGACTTATCCTCCTAGCCCTTAAATGATGCTATTTCCCAGCTGCTCCCTGAGACTAGAGTCTTGGTCTCACAAAAACCTGCCCCTCACGGCTTGGAAGTCCCAGTTACCTGGTAGTGGAGGAGGGGGTGGGGGCAAAGGCGGAGCTGGTGGAGGGGGCAGAGGAAGGGCCTCCTCAGCAGGTGGGGCTGAAGCCAGCAGGTCCAGGTCAGAGGGTGGCATGCCCTCACTCAACTCTGTAGGGCCTATCCTGGCTAGGGCCTCACTACCACCCATGGAATCCAGGCCCCGGGCACTTGGCTCCAGGTGGCATCGGCGTTGGAAAGCCTCCTCCTTTTCTTTAATGAGCCTCCGAAGAGTATGCACCTGGTGGTTTGTGTTCTCATATGTCTCCTATCAGGCAGACAGCAACATTGAAAGAAGAATGGGCTGAGGGTACAACAATTACTTCCACAGTCAGAATTCCTACCCAATAGACCCGCAAAGAGCTAGGATCATCATCTCAGGGAGGGGGCTCACAACAGAAGAGATCTGGTCAGAGAACACAAAGCAGAAGCAGGAAGAAGAGTCAGCTAGCTTCCACTGGTATTCTGATAGATTCTCTCTGCTCAAGTCTGTTCTTACTGCATAGGACCCTCAGGCTCAAGGAAAAGGAGGCCCCACATTTGAAAGTCTCATTGGTCCCCTGCCAGATGGGCACAGCGGCTCTCTCCACAGATCTTAACTCTTCATTATTGGTTTTATTTCTCTGGCTGTGGATAATTGCTCAGATGGAAAGCTCATAGATAAGCCTTGTCTTGGTGAACTCTGTATCCCCCCTAGTACTTAGCAGAGAGGAGCAGATACACACTGAGCTGAGCTCAGTACAACATAACCATATTCTTCTGCAAGAAAAAGGAGCTTGTGGCATGGCTTTATAACTAAGTTATTAAGTTAGGCGCAAGAACACAAGAGATTGAACTAAGAGAAACCCTGCCCTGCAGAGGACACCTGTCTGATAAGTAGACCTGGGCTACTTTGATGATGCTCAGTAATCAGAGCTAAGGAGATGTGAAGAAAAAGCCAGCAAGTGGGCAGGATGGCTGCCATTCTCTTCTGTGTCTGGCCAACCCTAGCCTCAACTTCTTTCTCCAGATAGAAAAGGGGAGATCACCAGTTACCCCTTGCCTGAGTGCCTTTAGGATAAATCAGTTTCTATCCTGGACACGATTTGGTGAGAAGGAGAAGTCCTGTGGCACTGGGACCCAGGTCAGCTGCAGTCTCCCCACTTCTCCCTCCCCTACTGGCACCTTGATGCTCTCCAGCTCCTTTTCCCGCTGTAGTAGCTGCTTCTCCAGCTCTGCCACTCGCATCATATTCTCATTCTCCAGGTCCAGCAACTTCTCTGTGAGCTACAAAATGGAGAAGCAATGTTCAAAGCTGTGTTCAAGCCTGAACATTCAGTATAAATTTGGAGCCATACCAGGACCTGAAAAGCAATGCCCAAAAGGCAGTTTATTCAAGTGGCTTCCCTACATCACTCTCAGGGACCAGGAGTCCTGATACTATGAAAAGCAACAGGTAGAAGGCAAATGATAGCAGTGTGTCCCTAGCTGAAGACCATCTTATACCCAGCCATGGATATTAGCATATTCTAGTGAGTACTGTCCAGTGCCCTGGGCCAGAGCTGGGTCTAGAGACTCAGTGGTTCTAAAGCCTTCCTGTAGGTCAATCTGAAGGCAGGTAGGTCAGCTCAAGATTCTAGGAACCTAGTTGTGCCCATCCTCCCAGCCTTCCACAGTGACTGCCTGGTAAGCAGAGGATACCTACGTGGGACACGTGCTCTTCCAGTTCTTCCACCTTTTCCAGGGCTACATTCTTGGTTTCAGCATCTTCTAACAACCCCCCTACATCAAACACATTGTCCAGGTATGCCTGAATCTGCACCTGCAGCTTCTCACTCTCCGTGTGCCTTGACTTCTAGGGAAATACAGAGTAGCAGGGAGTCAGTGTAGGCCTGAGAAAGCATCGTTGCTTCATAACTACCTCTGAGAGCATGTAACCAGGGTCTTCCAGCTGTTCCCGATGCCTGGCTGGCCCTGATAGAGCTGCTTCATTGGGAAGACAAACATTGGCAAAACAGCCTCTGTTCCAGGTCAAAGGAGACAGGCCCTTTGTGCTGTGCCTAAGCTGATTCTCTACCCTTAAGAGACCCTTTCCAAGACCCTAGCCAGTTTACCTGCAGGAATTCCTCCAGCCCCAACTTGGTAAACTCGTATTGCAGGTGGACCCGGAAATTCATGTCCTCTACTGAGTGCACCACAATGTTGATGAACTGCATGCAGGCCACCTGGGGGGAGAAGCCAACTCTCAAAACACGCTGTTAGTGTGGCTTGATTTAAGTAGCAGAAAGCCTCAATGGCATGGCATGCACTTGTCCCAGGCCCAGGTCCTCACCATGAAGTCAATGTTGCTGTCTTCATTCCGGAAATACTCCATTAGCTTCTCAAACCGATGCAGTTCTTTACACACCTGAATGTGCAAACATTCTCAGGGGAAGGATCTGCACCATGCAGAACCTAAACCCCCAACCCCTGGTTCCCAGGAACATGATGGCAAAGGCACAGTTCAGACCAAGTTTAGCCACAACTCAGTGGGGCCTAACTTCCTTGCTAGCTTTCAGGAGGCTGAAGCAGGAGGGCTGCCATACGTTTGGAGTCAGCTTGGGCTGTAAAGTAAAAATCTGTCTTCAAAAATCAAAATGTAACCAGCCAAACAAACAAACAAGATACCCAAATAAATATATAAGTAAATATCATAAAATAATAGTAAATTAATCATAACTCTATCTAGGGACTGTGCCATTTGGATACCAGAAGAAAACCCAGGACCTGGAATCTGGCCCTGGGTCTCTGACCCTCCACCACACTGAGGGAATCTAGTACAGCCTAGGATTTAGCTCTGATGCTGGCAAATTACAGAAAGAAGAATGCCATGGCTGTGGCAGGAGGTTGGGCTCCAGGGGGACAAGGAGGAGGAGCTAGTATGCAGCAAAGCCCTCTGCGGAAAAGGGTCCAGGGGCTCCTTTGAGTTTCTGAACTTTAAGGAGGAAGAGCTGTTTCCTGAACTAAACAATGGATGTGAGGGAAGAGGCCCAGAGAGGAGGAAGGGGTGGGACCACAGCTGTGGCTGGATGTTGAGGAATCCCATGTTCATTGGGGTTTCAGAGGTAGACCTCAGGAAGGGAAAATTCCACACACAAGTTCTCTTTTCCTTCACTACTAGCCTTCTTCCCCGAGAATATACTTGCTTTGGATTCCACCTGTGGGCTCACTGCAGCAGAACCACTTGGGGAGTCTTATAAAGTGAAGATGATGCCCAGGCTCTGCTCCAGTGGGTCAGGAGTAGAGCCTGTGCCTAAAATAAGAAAGAGAAATAGTGTGTTTTGCCTACATAAATGTATATGCATATGTGTATACGGTGTCTGTGCAGGCCAGAAGGGGGCACCAGATCCTCTGGAACTGGAACTAAAGACAGTTGTGAATCACTGGAAACTGAGTCAGCAAAGGCTCTTAACTATCGAACCATTTCTCCAGCCCCAGTCTGCATTTTCAACGCACTCCTTTGGTGATTCTGACAGTATCAGGTTAGGACACTTCAGTCTGTCCCAGAGTGTCATTAACTGGCCAACTGCGCGGTGTCGTGGAACAAGATCTAAAAAGCTCTGGTTTTGTTTTAGCTTGAAGCAGGCTGCTCAGTCAAGCAGTTATTTTAAAACCACTAGAGATCCCAGTAATTGGAACCCCCATATTTTTCTCTAATACACACATGCACACACACACACACACACACACACAGGTGTTGTGTGTGGAGCATGCAGGAGACTAACCTCTTTGAAATTGTCAAAGGCTGCAAGAATGATTTCATGACCTCCTCGCACCAAACACACAGCTGCCAGCAGCTCCAAGACCAGTGCTTTAGTCCTAAGAGATGAAAGAAGATTAACATCCTAGGTCTCATCCAAGTCACCACAATTCATATCCTTAGACACTTCTCCAGCAGAGGAGACCCTGACTCACAGACCCCAAAGCTTGTCAAAGACAAGTTACGATCATCAGATACCTGGGCATAATGAGGAAGGAACACACCTTGGATTCTTGTTGTTGAGGCTAAGTGCAATCTCATTGACAGCGTGGGGGTGGGACATGACCAAGTTGAAGCCATACTGCAAAGGAAAGAATAGGAGGGGACCTCGATGGTGGGAAAGGGAAAGCCAGCAGGTCTCCCACTAGCAAACCTCTCTTTCACAAGCTGGTGTTTGCTCTCTTGGTTTAACATATGAAGCAGAAGAAGTAGTACATCCATGAGGAGCATCACCTCTTACCTGATAGTTCATGATGGCTCTGAGACAAAGGATACAGACGTGGACATCATCCTTCTGGCTCACCAGGCGGGAATTCTTCAGGGCCCTGCGGCCAGGGAGAGTACTGTACCTGGGGGAATAGTGCCAAGTAATCAGGTAAGGGACAAGACTGCTTGCTGGTAAAGGTTCTAGGACACCAAGCTGCCCCTTAGAAGCAGAAGAAATGGGGGGGGGTGAAGAGAACCTTGTACCAACTGCCAGGACAGCAGGAGGCAGGGGAGTAGGCTTCTATTCACCTCCTTAGTAAAGGCCTTTGTTGGCCCGGGACCCTAGCTTTATACTCTGTCAAAATTATGCTAACCCCAGAGACCCTCTGAAATACAAAAATGTTTTGAGAACTTTGTAGTCCTTGGGATGGATCAATCACAAAGAACGCACCTGAGATTTCTCTCCTCTCACTTTTAGTTAGCACAACTTTGGCACATTCAGTGGGGCAGGTGCATCTTTGCTCTCGTCTCATTCTTAAGCCCCGCAAAGGCAGAGCAGACCTACATAGGCCTTACGAAGGCTGGGGGTTATGCCTGCTTTGTATCACCCCTCCCCTGCCTTAATGTTTTGTGAGAAGAGGAAACATGAACAGAATCTGTTCCTGCAAGACCAGAATGATGAGCCGTGTGCAAGACACAAAACCCAAGGAGAGAAGCAGAGCAGTGGACGAGAGAAAGGCTAAAGGGAAAGCTATGAGGGGCAAGGACAGCCTCTAAAGAGGCTCTGAGAAGGGGTCCGGTTCAGCAACAGGACTGCTCCTGAGAACACACAGACAAGTGAAAGCACAACTCAGAAAGACCTGAAGGGAAGGGAAGGGAAGGGAAGGGTATGGATGGAGCAGCAGGCAGCTGGGGCTGGTTTCCAAGCCACTGATGGGAAGAGTGAGTGTTCACGAGGGCAGGAGCTGAATCAGCCAGCAAAGCCCAAGCCCTGCCCAAAGTCAGGAAGGAATGGCTAAAAGAGAGTGAGGACTGGAGAAAGGGGAAAGCTGGAACGTCAGATGGGGTGGCACAGCTGAGGACCATGTACTTACCCAGGACAGACTGCTGGGCAGAGTCAGGGAGACAGAGAGGACAGATCAGAGACAGGCGAGCAGGCAGAAGGCAAGAGAGCTGAGCCTGGAAGCAAGAGTGAAGGAGGAGCGTGAGCACTCACCGGGTTACCAAGACCTGGGTCAGGGCTGGGGTGGGATGCAGGTGGGCAGAGTAAGCGCACACATACCGGAGCACGGACTGGCGTGCAGAGCGAGCGAGGCTGTTGGTGAAGGGGGCCGACAGGGCGCTGGGCGGCTGCAGGTCCTCAATTGACCTGCTCCAGGACCGGAGCTTGTCAAATGCACCGTCATCGCCACTCTCCAGACCCTCAAAGTCAAACCTGGAGCATGAAAGGACACATGCGCACACACAGGCACATACACAAGAGAAATTCTGTGCCAAGCCCCCAGCAAGTTCACCCTCCACTCTTCAGGCCTCTATGGCAACACAAAGCAAGGGCAGCAAGACGAGAAAACAGAATTAGGCATCAGAGACCTAATCTTGGTTGGAGCTACCAATGTAAGACAGGGCAGAGAAGGTTCAGACAGCTCTGGGATGGGGAGATCAGAAGGTTTCTCCATGGCCTAGGATGGTGGGGGCTGGCTGGCTTCCTGTGCCCCTAGACTCAAATGGGACATCTTAAATCACCATGGCTCTACTTAAAAAAATCTATACCAAGGACTGGAGAGATGGATCAGTGGTTAAGAGCACAGGTTGCTCTTCCAGAGGACCCAGGTTCAATTCTCAATACCCACATGGCAGTTCATTGCTGTCTAGTTCCAGACTTGACACTCTCACACAGTCATACATACAGGCAAAACACCAATGCACATTAAGTAAAAATCAATTCAAAAAATTAAAAAAAAACTATACCAAAGAAGAGTATAGGGGAATGGGCCAGCTGCAGATCTTACTCACTGACCAATGGCAGTGGCTTAAAGATTCAGAGCACTCTAAAGTAGCTAAAGTAGCCTAGGTCATCAAGAACTGAATAGGCCTGAAAAGAAAGTAATGGGGTTCCTGAAAAGTCAGAGTTGGCCCTTTAAGCTTAGGGAGTACACCTGTCCCATCCTAGCACTGGACTGGCTTCATTTGGCTTTTCAGTGCTGAGGAGTAGCCAAAGGCCTCCTGCTAGGCTGGTGTGCTAACAGGAGGCCCCAGTAGCTACACCCCAGGCGTAGTAACCCTCTTAATGGGCTGTTTCTCTATGACTGACTACATGGGGCTTCTGTTTTCCATCTTAGCTTCAGCTTCCCTAGAAGAAAGAAAACCATAGGCTGACAGGGCGTGCTAGCTGCTGGACACATCGGTGTTGTTTGGGCACTTCCTGTAGTATGTCTCTTACCATAAGCAGTGTGCTCAGGGCAAAGAGAAAAGCTCAAATTACACACCACCCAGGGCCTTCCCTTACATTTTTTTTTTTTACCAGAGTACACACCCTGACAGCAGTTCCGCCTGTCCTTCTTCCCCTGTGCCCCTGCAGCCACTAAAACTGGGGCATATCTCCCAAAGGCTTTTTCCCACAGGACATCTTGCCCCACATGAATGCCCAGTGTCAAAGGCTGGGGCTTTCTGAAACAAGGAATGATCACAGGTGCTGGAAGTTCTAAAGGAGGCTGCAATAGTCCTGACAACAGGAGGTGTTAACAGGGCAGTCCGTGCCCATCAACCATGGTCCTCCCGGGCACATGATGTGCCCTTTACAAATGCATGCCTTCTCTTCAACCATTCAGCCATACCCCTTCCCTCGCAAGGCTTCCTAAAACATTCTCTCTCCTTCTCTGGACTCTTTCCTTTTAGAGGCACTGCCCTCAACACCAAAACATTAAACATCTGGTGTATTCTTGGTTTAGAGCAACTGGAATTTGTTTTCTTTTTCAAGACAGATAGGCATATTTGGGGAAACAATCTACATCTTTTTACTATAAATGTTCTGAACTAAAAATTCACTTAAGCAATTTTTTCCATTTCTTTCTATAAAAAAAGATTATTTAAAGGGACAGGAGGACCATGAGGTATGAGTTCTGCAGAGATTTGCATGGAGAGTAGCCTACTCTAGGTTTAAAGAGGATGACCTGGGAATGGTGACAGAAGCTGCACCTGGGAGAGGCTTTAGTGTGTTCCCTTAAGGAAATGCACTGGACAGAGAAGAGCCATAAGGGCAGGGACAGCACAAAAGCAAAGGTCTAGGCAAGGTTCAAGGCTCAAGCCTGGGGCTTCTCCAGACTAGGAACACTCAATGCTAGGGTACCATGGGAAGTTGAGAGCAAAGCTGGGACCTGCTTTCCCCAGGCTGACTGTCTAGGACGTAAGACTACATGTTGGTAACTTTATTTGCCATCACAGTCAGCCTTCTTTCTATATGTCTGGAAATTACAGGCAGGTCCATCATCCGGGTAATAAATCAACAACAAGCAGCCACCACAGAAGAGGAGGCCTAGCATGTTCCAAATGCTAAGTGTGAGACACACTTCTCATCTACTCCTTCCAGCGAGGATGACAAAGCTGCTTAAGGTTCCACAGATAGTGCACAACCCAACTCTGTCTGAATCAAAGCCCTCAGTCACTGTGCCTCGCCACGCCATTGTTCCTGCCTCCCTTTGAAAAGGATGTTTGGATAATGCTCCCAAATGCTTCATCTATCTGCTCAGGTCAAAGGTCATGCTCACTGTACTTCTTCAACAATAGACCTGTAGTAAACCTTTCGCATCTCAGGGCTTAAGCTGCCTCATGGAATATTCAATTTTGTAGAAATGGATAAGTCCTATCAAGGCATTTCCCTGAGGAGCCAGGATATTTCCTTAGCCTGTAATTTGGAACTTAGACCGTTTGGGTTCTGATTCCAAGCTCCCTTTCCATACTTTCTAGTCATGCTCTGCCAAACATGCCTTCTATTCCAGCTAACCGACCAATCCTTGCTGGTTCTTGATAGTCCCTTGTCTTGCCTGTTCACCTCGACATAACACTTGGACTACTTCCTCCTGTCTTGGGTTGCCCATTCCCATCTTCTCTGCTGGAATCTCATCCTTCTCCTCCACTCCCATCTCCTTCCATGCTGGAGACCTAACCCTCAGCCTCAGCACATGGCAGGCAACACTCTGATGCTCTGTATCCCCACCCCTCAGGTGCTTCTTCTAAATAGACTGGAACTGTGTGCTTCCCAGTGGGTCCCCAACCTTAGCCCTTGTGGTACTCACATGACAGAACATTGGGCAAATGACAGGTAATCCACCAGCACATCCAGGCCTTTGTTTTCCTCATTGAGAAATTCCCTCACCCACCTGCAGATACAGGAGACAAGTGGATGGAGTCTGTAAACTGGTTTGGTTTGGAGGGCTCTGACCCAGCAATCTAGCAACAAATATGTGTCCACTCTTGTATCCTACTGGAACCTAGTGTCAGGCTGAGAAAATCCTGAAAACCAAAATCTATGACATCCATTTGTGACTTTGTCACGAGTCTGGGCCTCCCACAGCCAGGGAACCAGGGATGGGGAAAGCATTTCCAATACCACTTGCTTTATCACAGATGAGCTTCAGCCAACAAGATTCCAGACAGTCTCTCCTAGTAGGCCAATTATTTCCTGTATCCCCTTGATCTGACACAATGCTAGACACGAAGTCCTTTCCCACTGTGTGCTGAAAGAATTGGGGAGGCATCCAGAGCATTTACCACTCACAGAGCTGTGTCTGAGAAAGCTAGCAAGTCCCTAATGCCATAAATCTCAGTCAGAGCTCCTTACTGGGCCAAAGGGCTCTTTACTGAGTTCAGTCTTGAGAAGCAATGAGCAAAGATGGTTGTGTGATTTCTGTGTTCAATTGGAGTGAGTCTGGCAGAACCAACAAAGACTAGAAACAGTTAGGAACTCAAACTCCAGCATGTCATGACTCCCACACTCACATGAGAATGTGGGAAGGCAGGCAGGTGGGCAGACAGAAAGACAATGGCCTAGGGCGTTTTG
>LOJH01005402.1:8336-34222 GCA_001685095.1 Ellobius talpinus | reverse complement strand
AGAAGAATCCTGTTGTGGTCGTCTCTTCTGCTGGCGGACGTGGCATGCCACACATAAACAAATGCAACACATCTTTGCATAGTTAAACAAATATTCCACAACAGAGAGTATAGCCAAAAACAGAGACATCAGAGTGGACATGACCAGACTGAGCTGAGCCGTGTGGGGAGAGGGGGAAGGGAAGAAAGGAGGAAATGAGATACAGAAGCCAAGAGGCAGAAAGTACAAAATGGGCACATAACCAAAATGTCTGGATTATATAGGGAAGAGCCTCTGGGGGACGGGCAGCTCAGCCTCTTGGCTGGAGAGTTCCAAGTAGAGGCCCTGGGTATGCTAGCCATAACCTGTAACAGATAGGGACTGAGAGATGCTGGGGGAACCTGGGAGCCGGGTCAACTTTGATAAATAGACACCTCAGCCATTTGTCCCAGGGCTTGAGACTCAACAGTCAGGAACTTGAGTCTCATGACCACTGCCAATGTGGCCAAGAGTGTAAGTAAGTAAGAGAGGGGGAAGGGTGGGAGGAGATTAATAAGAGAGCCAGGGGTCAAGTTGTGTTCTTGAGGCCATGCAAAGGATCTAAATTTTACCCTGATTGTCGGAAGCTCGTGGGGATGTGTAGGAGAGAGGCAGAGTCTGATTATGTGTCAAGAATGCAGGGGTGGTGGGCTTACACAGATAACGGTAATAAACTATTCAGTGGACTGGACAAGAACAGAGTCTCAAGCTTGCTGGTAGAGAGGGAAGGAACTCAGAGAGGATAGAAACTGCAATATATCCTGGAAGACTGGCTGATAGCCAGTGAGGAAGGAGGGTTTGGGTCACTCAGTGATGAAGAAAACCAGACTAGGAAATTTTCCAGTAGGGATTGTTGGGGAATTTAAAGGGGGCTGCTTTTGTTTATGCTGCATTTGTTTAACTCTGTGAAGCTGTTACTGTGCCTGTCTAAATCACCTGATGGTCTAATAAAGAGCTGAACGGCCACTAGCAGGGCGGGAACAAGGATAGGTGGGGCTGACAGGCAGAGATTATAAAGAGGAGAAACAAGGAAGGAGAGGAGGACAACAGGGGCCAGCCACATGGCAAGCCATAGAGAAAGAAGAAAAGAAAGATAAACAGAAATAGAGAAAGAAAAGCCCAGAGGCAAAAGGTAGTCGGGGTAATATAAGAAATGCTGGCAAGAAGCAATCTAGGCAAAGGCCAGGCATTTGTAACTAAGACTAAGACTCTGTGTGATTTACTTGGGAGCTGGGTGGCACACCCCTCAAAAAGAGTAAGAAGTCAAAGAACAAAAACAACCTCAACAATGAATAGAGACTATTTGTGACAGGTTCAGCTTGAGAAAGCCACCGCACAGCCAAGGGGAGACCTTGATTGCCTCTTCTAAAAAAGTAACATCTCTATGCCTGGAGATAGGAAGTTAGCACAGGAAGATGGGCTGGTGAGACATGGTTCAGAAAGTAAAAGCATTTGCTGCCAAGCCTGATGATCTGAATTCAATCCCCAGAACACATATAATGAAAAGAAGACAAGACCTGACCCCAGCGGGTGGTCCTCTGACCTCCACACACATGCAAGACTATGTGTGTACACACACATATCTAAATGTAATAATAAAAAGAATGCATTCAGGCAGTGGTGGCTCACACTTTTAATCCCAGCATTCAGGAGGCAGAAGCAGGAGGCTCTCTATGAGTCTGAGGCCAGCCTGGTCTACAGAGCAAGTTCCAGGACAGCCAAAGCTGCCACACAGAGAAACCCTGTCTCAAACACCAAAAAAAAAAGCTTACAACCATACAAATGAGTCTATGCATCACACACATACACCACACACACACACACACACACACACACACACTACATACATTAAAAGGAACTGGAACGTTCACAAGATGATGGCAAATCATAAATTGTCTAATTGTATTTGACAACATATCTCCGAATTTGGGGTTCAATAGAGAGCAAACCAGTATCCAAGGGCCTTTTCTGTTTTCCTCCACTGCCTCAGTACAGTCCAAAAGGCTCCATGTCCGGTGCCCATGTATAACCCAGCAATTCTCTGGCAAACACCAGCTGGGGTGTCTGATTCAGTTCTGACCCTGTCCCACAGGATGCAGGCTCAGTCCCACAAGAGTGCCTCCTCAGATGCCAGTGCAGGATTGACCTGTACTTCTGACTGACGAGCTATAATCTGGACTTCCCCTCTTTAGGTCTGAACAATTTGCTTGAGTGGTTTATAGAACTCAGAAAAAGTGTTCGTCACTTGTGAGCTACATTAGTTTCCCATTACTGTAACCAATGCCCGAGGCAATCAGCTTCCAAAGAGGAAAGGTTTCTATTGCTCTGGCTTCGGAAATTTAGTCCATGATCCAGGGTGATGCGGGGCATCAGAACGAAGGTTATGGAAAAGAGCAAAGTTGCTGAGCACACAGCTGGGGCCTAGAAGGGAAAAAGAGACCAATGGCCTCACCAGCCCTGTCAAGGACGCATCCTTAAAGACCAGAATATCCCCCCCCCCACCGCAAGGCCCCATCTCTTGAAGTTTTCACTGCCTCCCAACAGATCGAAGCTGAGGCCTTTGGAGGACACAGACACACAGACTCAAGCATGTACCGATTTGTTAGAAAAGATATCACCATGGATACAGATGAAGATCCCGAGGGAAAAGCCAGAGAGGCAGAGGGCAAAGCATGTGGGAAGGGACCTGTACTAACCCCAGACACCCGCCTGCCTGGAGGCTCTGCAAGCCTCACAATTCATCGCACAAGCGCGGCTGATTACACACCTGCCCTTTCCAGGGGTCAATTCAGCCCTTCTCCTCTTGCTCCTGTGTTAGGGGTGGCGCTGAAAGTCTTAGCCACACCTGGTATTTCTAGTGACCAGGGGACTGTGAGATACCAATTATCTAACTGACACACAAAACATACCATTTTGGAAACAATTTAACTAAGACATGTATTTTTATGTGTATTGGTGTCTCTGCGTGTAATGCTGTGTGGGTGGGGATGTCTGAGAAGGCCAGGAGAGAGTTTCAGGTCCCCTGGACCTGGAATTAAGGGGTTTGTGAGCCACCTGACGTAGGTACCGGGCACTTGACTCTGGTGCACTGCTCCGCTCTTAGCTGCCAAGCCTTCTCTCTAGTTCAATTCATCTTTCTTAAACATTAAAAAAAAATTGTCACCAGGCAGTGGCGGCACATGCCTTTAATCCCAGCACTCAGGAGGCAGAGACAGACAAATCTCTGCCATCCTGCTCTACAGAGGGAGTTCCAGGCAGGCCAGGGCTACACAGAGAAACCCCTGTCTCCAAAAACAACAACAAAAATAATTGTCATGTGTGTGCATATACCAGTCAGAGGACCGCTTTCCGGAGTTAGTCTTCTCCTCCTTCCACCATGTGGTCCTAGGGATTGAACTCAGGACCCCAAGCTTGGCAGCAAGCTACCTTTACTCACTGAGCCATCTTCCTGCCCCTCTCCTTTTAATATTTAGTGAGGCAAAGAAGGGGAGTAGATGTTAAAAGGCAGCCAGGGGGCCGTTGGTTCTCTCTGCTATGTGTGTTCTAGGAACTAAAGTTGTCAGGCTCAGAGACAAGTGCCTTTACTGAGCCATGTCGCTGATCCTTCTGGGCTAGGATGTGGGATGATGACCAAATACATTCACACAGCTGTGTGCTTTTATACACGGTCAAGTTAATGGCAGACTTTGCATCTGGGGAAGACCTGCTACCTAGGTCACAGAACACCTTTTCACGGTGGTGGGGAGCAACCCGGGGTCTCTCCAGGCATCTTACATTAGGCACTGACCCCACTAATGGGGGCTCCACATTGGAAAACATGTTAGAAAACATTATACTTTGACCAGATAGCTCCTAAACTTGTGGGGGGGGGATTGTTTGTTTTTGCATTGCTATTTTGTCTGCATGTATGCCTGTGTGAGGGTGTCAGATCTTGGAGTTACAGACAGTTGTAAGCTTCCATGTGCGTGCTGGGAATTGAACCCAGATCCTCTGGAAGAGCAGTCAGTAGTACTCTGACCTGCTGAGCCAACTCTCCAGTCCTAAATTTGTGTTCTTATTTCTAAGAGTATGATAAAAGCATTCCCCCCTTTCTTCCCTTGGTCCTCTGGTGACTAGGTAAAACTGGGTCATCTTGACCAAATTGCTGCAGGAGGAAGACTCTTACTTATCCTTCCAGCAGGAGTGCCCGCTGGCGGAGTGGGCAATTCGGCTGTGTGTTTAGGAGTGTCATACAGCTGCTGTTCTCAGTTTAAAGCAGCTCTCAGTGATTACTCTATCTGAGACACTGTGGAAGCACTGAAGAAATATGACTCAATCCCCACCCCAAGAAGCCTGAAGTTGTTCTGGAAGATAACGGGCAGTTCAAGACAGTTTTCTTTTACGTATTTAAAAATGCCTGCACGTCTTCCGTTACTGCTCCTTCAGAGGTACAGGTGAATAGAATAGAGCCTGTATCTAATGTTTCATTGTACAGTCTAACACAATAGCTCTGAGCGCTGGCTAAAAGTGATGCTGGGCTGTAGAGGTGCCAGTCCTTGAGTGAGGGTGTAACTCAGCGGTAGGCACTTGCCTGGGATGTGTGAGCGGAGGAAGCTTTGGGCTTGTTTGCCAGCACTGCCAAAAAGGAAAAAAAAAGTAATGCTTTCAAGTTGAAGTGTCTCTGGAATGGTCTGTGGGCTTTAGCTGGAAAGGAAATTCTATCAATTGCCAAAGGCTTACTGAGAGGATTTGTGTGCACAATTAGGAGACATTGTTGACAGACCTGGACCAGCTGCAGGGCAGAGTCTTTGCCTTCAATCCCCCCCCCCATCACATACACGGCTCTAACCAAGCGAGGCAGAGAGATGAAAACAAAGACTTTATTCTGCCAGGAGGGTCGGAGAGGTCCTTGCCAATGACACCCGTGGCATGTGTGTGACACCATCCTCTCTCAGCAGGCTTAATGCTGAGCCCAAAGGAAGGCCAGGTTTCCCAGGCTCACCTGGGAGTGCCCCTCGCAGGCCACCTGGCCATGCCACCGTGGTAACTGTGGGAACTGTATCAGCCACTGAGCGATGACATCATTTCAAATGCTCTAAGAATGAACGGGGAAGGAGGGTGGAGAGGGACAGTCAGGGCTGCGGGGACCCCTTCCTAGCCCCTTGCTTTGCCTCTACCACATCATGTTCTAAAGCAGACTCTTGTTATAGTAACTAGAACTTTTACTTTTTTTTTTCTTGTTTTGTTTTCTGGTCCATCCTCCTTCATCCCAAGGAAACTTTCCCTAGATTACTCTCAACTTCAACATGATTTAAATTTGTATGCTCTCATTTTACACATTTCTTTGCTGACGAAAACTTGGAGCAATTAGCTAAATGGGTGAAGGAATATTCGCTGAGAGTTCACTGCCAAACAACCATTATCCATGTGTCTGTTGATGAAGCCGTGATTGACATGTGCGTATTTAGGTCAGCACAACAGGTAGTTTGCATTCTGCTACCATTGCTCTTCATGCCGTTATACCTAGTTCCCCATGAGAGGTTTTGAAACTGTGTGCGCGTTCATACATGCATGCATGTGGGGTACATGAGTGTGTATGTGCATTCATACATGTGTGTGTGTGGGTGCATGGGGGGGTACTTATGTGTAGAGGGCAGCAGTTAATGTCAGATGTCTTCCTTGATTGATCTCCAATTTACTTGTTGAGACAGGGTCTCTCCTGAACCTGGCACTGGCCCATTTGGCTAAACTGGCCAGCCAGCAAGCCCTGGGAGCCACATGCCTCCCCTTCCCCAGTGTTGGGATTGCAGGTGACTGCTGTCACACCTGGCTTTGATGTGGATTCTGGAAGACTGAACTCAGGTCGTCACGCTTACATGACAGCCATTCTACTAACTGAGCTGTCTCCTCAACTCTAGTCATTGTAATTCCTTTTTAAATTTAATTTTTCTATTGATTGATTAAACATCAATTTTTTAGATGTATTTATTTTATGTGTATGAACGTTTTCTCTGCATATATGTATGTACCCTACATGTATGTCTGGTAGCCAAGGACATCAGGAAATGGCTTCAGATCCCTTACAGCTAGGGTTATAGATGCTTGTGAGTCCACATGGGTGCTAGGAATCAAGCACTGGGTGCCCTTATTGGCCGAGCCATCTCCACACGCACATACCTGAATCATAACTATTAATGGCCACCCTTTTGTTAGCAGATTACATTTGTTTATTTGTTTGTTTTTTCTGTGTGGGTTCTCAAACACATGCATGTGGGACGTGGAACATGTGTGGAGGTCAGAGGACAGCTTTCAGGAGTCAGTGCTCTCCTTCTATCATGGAGGTCCTGGGGATTGAACTCCGGTTAGCAAGCTTGGCTTATAGGCACTTTCGCCTGCTGAACCATCTCACTGATCCCCAGTGTTAATGGGACCAGGTGGAGGCCAGGGAGTAGGCAGCTCACAAGTGAGGAACTGCTGATGCTGAGGCAGAGAGGTCAGAGGAAGCCAGTGTCCTCCTGTCCAGACTGCTCTCTCCTCAAGAAGGGTGTGAGTTATCTCGGGTTTGCCCAGCAGTCAGTGGACTGTGTTGGCTACACCACTTGCAGCTCTGTGGCCTCTGGGAAGCTGCTTTACCCTGGTTTCCTCAACAATTACGTTGACATGACTATGGCTTCTTCTGCATAGGAATTATGGTAATGATTCTCAACCATTTGACCCCTTTGGGGGGTGGTCAAACAATCATTTCACACAGATTGCATATCAGATACCCTGCATATCAGATATTTACATTATAATTCATAACAGTAACAAAATTACAGTTATGAAGTGGCAATGAAGTAATTTTATGGGCGGGCGTCACCACAACATGAGGAACTGTATTAAAGGGTCGCAGCTTTAGGGAGGTTGCCACTAGCTTAGGGGAAGATTAAATAAATTCAGCTAGCGTTCAAGATGAGTGCCTGGCATGTCCTTGTGGCTTTTTTTTTTTTAGCTATTGGCACAGGTCAGGACATTAGGGGCAATATTTTTATTTTCTCTCCCTCTACTCTGACCATGTTTATGCTTTTTAGACAAGGTCCTTTATTTTGCTGTTGAAAGAGCTGTGTTGTTTCAGTGCGAATATTGGAATTTAATTCCGAAAGAAAGTGACTACATTCAGGGAAATGGAGTCCTCTGATAAATATAACATATTATTAATTTTTTTAACCCTGGAGAAATGACAAAAGCCTTTCCTCTTGATGACTGAGCCATGCAGCTTTTCTGGAGCTCCAAGGCTCGTCTGTAAAAGCCTGTTATGTGGCTCTCTGCGTGAAGGCCTGTGATTACAGCCACTACCTTCGTTTACCCAGAAATCATTTCATCTCAGTTGCTCTCCCAAGACTGCAGACCAAAAGTGGGCTTTTTTATTTTTAATTGTCACTGGTTCTGTAGCAAGCTCACTGTGTACAGGGCCAGGGGACACAGGCTCAGGTCCTAGTCTCCCCCTTCATTCTCTCTCTGATTGTCTGAGTGGCTTTTAGCATTGTCACTTGACATCTTTGTAGCTTGCTGTTCACTTCTGAAGAGTGAATGTCTTACATAACCACTTCAGAGAGATGGTGCAGGATTAGATTAATTCGTTAACACGGGGATGTAGAGCCTTGTATCCACAGAGCTCTGGATTTGGTCCTCAGCCATGGAAAAGAGTCACTAATATGCCAGAAATAATAGCAAGGGGCTATGCCTGCACCTTTCTTAGTATTAGCTAGTGTGACAGAAGCCCACTGCTCTTCCTATACACCCGCAAAGGGTTTCACTTTCCTACCCTCCAACACGTCTCCGCCACAAAAGGAAACCTTCTGGAAACACGCCGTGTCCAGTAGCTGGCGGTGCATGGCGATGAACAGATAATTGCAGGGTCAGACTTTGCGCTTCCTGTGGGTTCTCATAATAAACCAGCTTGTTTATTTCCATCTGAGATGAGCAGGC
The DNA here is from genome assembly GCA_001685095.1 of Ellobius talpinus. NCBI lineage: Eukaryota > Metazoa > Chordata > Mammalia > Rodentia > Cricetidae > Ellobius > Ellobius talpinus. Next base: position 26,257 of record LOJH01005402.1, on the reverse strand, counting down.
CCATTTATTCCTATTGTGCCCTGTTCTGTCACGTTTCACACTGACTGCTACTTTATTAATTAAAGTTCTCAAAGAAAACATCTCTATTTCAGCCGAGAGCTGCATCTCTGACAACAGGCAGGCAAAGCCCTTTTAGGGAGACCACTGTGTGGTGCACTATGCTCCCTAAGAGACAGGCTTGTAGCTATAGAAACTGCAGGCTCCTCCAGGCCAGTGGTGTGGACAAGGCGGGGGTGTGCCGGCACTGTTGATTTCTTTCTTACTCACTGCACTGCAAAATGCCCAGGGACATTGGTGGTGTAATTCAGAGCTGGCATTTGCCCCAGCTGGGTCTCTCCCCACTCTGTAGCATCGGAGAGAAAACTGAGAGGATACTATGTGGGGGCGAAGATGAGGCGTGTGTAATACACACGTGAAAAGGCAACAATGAAGCGTGTCACTTTGTATAAGGAGTATATGCTAATAATAAAAAGAGAAGACATTGCACAGAGCATCACATAGTCCCACAGTTTTGCACTCAAATAGTCTGAGCATTGCAATGCCCGCGCAGGGCAGGAACTGGTCAATATGGCATATGGCTACTCATTTGTTCAAAACACGTTTACTGAATGAAAGATTTTTAGATGTGTGAACATATTTATATCATCAATTTGCAGAAATTGTTTTCAAGTTCTGTCCTTTCCTGGTGTGTCTTTGGAGAGGAAATGAGGGGCATTTTATGTGTATATCCTTTCCTGTTTGGGCAGCGTGTGCCTGCTGTGCCCGGGGAATCTGGAAGGGGCTTCAGACCCCNCCCCCCGCTGAACTGGGATTGAGATGGCTATGAGCCACCATGTGGGTGCTGGGAATTGAATCCAGGTCCTCTGCAGAGCAGCCAGTGTTTTTAGCTGCTGGGCCATCTCTCTACCCCTCCCCCCCTTTACTGGTACTTTCCTTGCACAACAATAAAATAGATACTTTCTATGGTTTTAGCTGTTTATTCATTCATTCATCCCTCCATCTGTCATACTAACATGGGGGCAGCCCTAGCCTTGTCTCCTTCTGTGCCTGATCATTGTAAACTCCTAGCGTTTGGCAGAAGGCTGCTGGGTTTGTGGCAAGTCCACAGTATGATCAGTTCTGAACTTAGCCCATTGCCCATTGGTCAACAGTTACTATGTTTCCTTCTTAGGTGCCATGCCCATGCCAAGTTCTGGGCACATGGAAGTAAGTAGGACATATGTTACATGGCTGTTAGGATATCATACACTGGACAGCTTAGAAACAGTTCTCCTCTCTCATGGTTCTAGAGCCTTGAAGCCCAAGCTCATGCCAGCATGGTCAGGCTGTGATGAAGGCCCACTTCCTGGTGGCAGACTGTCAATCACAAGAGGGAAAAAAAGCAAGCCAGCTCCCTGACCACTAGAGAGATGGCTCAGCAGTAAAGAGTGTTAACTTTCAAAGGGACTGGACTCAGTTCTCAGGCCCACATGTTGGCCAACTGTCTGCAACCCCAGTTCCAAAGGACCCAGTCTTCTGGTCTCCTCAAGCACTGCATTTGTGTGGAGCACAGGGAAAACACCATACACACAAAACACAAATAATCTCCTTTTTTGTCTTTTTGAAGATATGAATCCTCTTTATGAGACATCGGCTCTCATAACCTAATTATTTCTCCAAGGCCCCACCTCCCAATAACATCATGTTGGGAGCTAGGATTGCAGCAATGGAAATTGGGACATATTTAGGTAAGTGGCAGACATGGTCTCTGTGTACCCATGATGAAGTGGGAAATGCAGGCAAGGAGCATGCGGCCCTGCAGGGTCTGATGAGGGACGTGAGGGAGGGAGCGGAGCCCTTGTTCAAGCCTGCAAAGCATCTATTGCAGACAGTTGTTGCCGCAGGCCTCCTATTCACCTGCTAACCCAGGGATGCTCGTCCATGCCCTTCCTCTTGGATAGGTCCCCATCTGACCTGGGTACAAATCCCAGGTTACCTTTTCTGGAAAGCTGCCCTGATATCCCACCCACTCTTAAATTGGTTTCCTCTGAACCCCATATCGAGTTGTATAGATTTGCTTGTCTGTTCAGTTCAGTGATTTTTTTTAAATGCATGGTATATGTTTGACACTGAACTCAACACAAATAAACCTGCCCTCAGACAGGGACTTACGCAAATCACGGAAACCAAACTCACAGGAATCTGTCCTACAAATCTGAAGGTAAGTTTCCTGGGGGCAGGCAACAGAACGGGTGGAGCAGAGGAGACCACACCTTCCGTACCTCTTGTCCAGGTTCCCCCACTGTCCACACCCTCCTCCGTTCTGTGGTAGCAGCCTTCTCTTGGCTAGACTATGGATGGCAAGAACAGGTTCCTCCAGCCATGTGCAAAATCTCTATCAAGATGAAAAATATAGGAAAAGAAGCCAGACATGGTGGTGTACAGCCAGCACTCAGGAGGCAGAGGCAGGAAGACCATGAGTTCAAAACTAGCCTAGGCTACATAGCAAGACACTGTTGGAGGAGGAGGAAAAGGATGATTTCACCTGAAGGCTGTCAGTTTGTAGATTTCGTTTTTTGAGAAAGGGTTTCTTTGTGTATCCCTGTCTTGGAAATTCCTCTGTAGACCAGGCTGACCTAGAACTCAGAGATCCACCTGCTTCTGCCTCCTAAGTGTTGGGATTGAAGGCATGTGCTACCACTGCCCAGCAAAAAGTGGCTTTTGGTGGTGGAGGGGCAGTGCTTGGAATTGAAGCTATGGCCTCATGCAAGCAAGACAAGCACTCTACCATGGAGCTCCTTAGCCATCCACATCAAAATAATAGACAGGGAGATTGCTCAGTTGGTAAAGTGCTTGCTGGGGAAGCATGAGGACTGAAATTCAGTCTCCATGGGGCAGGGAGAGAGGAGGAGGAGGAAGAAGAGGAGGAGGAGAAGAAAAGTAAGAAGGAGAAGGAAGATGGAGAGTAGTTCAGAAAGACAACTGATGCTGGAGCCAAGAAGATGGTTTAGTGGCTAAAGCCCTTGCCACTCAAGCATAAGGACTGCAATCTGGATCCCCTGAACCCACACAAATTCCAGGTGGGTTTGCCAGCCATCCTGTCACTTCCAGGCTGGGAAGGCTGGGGATCCCCAGAGCAAATTGACTAGTGAGACTGGCATATCCAGAGCTCAGAGAGATCCTGCTTCAGAGAATAAGGTAGAAGAGTGATGAAGGATGGTCAGGTACCTGGACCTCCCCATGTGCCAGCACACACGTGCACGTGTGTCCACACACTTGCAAACCATACAAACACACAGGCACCTCATACACACGTGAAAATGGAAAAAAAAGTGAAGTCTGACACTGACTTCTAGCCTCTACATGTGCACAAATGCAGACAATGTGCATGGCATGCAGGAGCACCTGCACGCCCGCGCAAGCACACACACGCATGCATGCATACAAAGAAAGTTATTACAGTAATGACCTATATTCTCTCTTTCCAATAGCTTTATGATGCTAGGAGTAATAAATATCCTCTGCGGAGATTATTTACATATAAAAGGATCTTTTCTTTCTAATGTGAAAAAAAAGACTTTGTGATAACTGCAGAAGCTAGTTAGTTCATAAAGCAAAAGAGACAGCAGCCCACATCTGCTGCCGGCTTACATCACCTATGCACAGAGCTGTCCAACTCTTAAAGAGGGGGGAATTTGTTTCTCTGGTGATTTTTAAAATGACTTCATTCTGTATGCATGAGTGTTTTGCCTGTATGTATGTAGGTGTGTGTCAATGCTCTCTGAAGTTAGAAAAGGGCACTGGAACTGGAATTATAGATGGTTGGGAGCCACCAAGTGGGTAGCTGGAATCAAACCCAGGTCCTCTGGGAGAGCAGCCAGTGCTCTCGACTGCTGAGCCATCTCTCCAGCCCCTCTCTGTTGAATTTTAAGAGGCTTGCCTTTGTCTTCCTCTGTAGTGGGGCAGGTCACGACTTATCCCGGCTCCCTGTGATAGCCAGCTCTTACCTGCGGTGCAAACTGTGCACTTGGGCATGGATGGTGGCTGCCTGTGGGTTACGAAGGAAGAGGACTCCTATCACTTGTTCTTGTTCATCGCTGAACTTCACTCCCCAGGGAACCTGTGCTGAGTGCTACCCTGTTCCAGATATTGATTGGGCACTTGCTATTACAGGCTGTGGGCCTTATACTAGGAGTAAAGAGATGAATGAGATGTGGGCTCTCACCCCAAGGAGTTCATTGTCTAAGGAGGGTGGGAAGACACACAAAAACCCGTTGCTGGTGGAAGGAGGAACCGACTTCTGAAAGTTGTCCTCTGACCTTCACATGTATATTGTGACGTGAACACATGAATGCATTCATAGCATGAGCATGCATGCGCACACACACACTTAAACACATACACACACACATATATACGCACACTAAAAATTTAAGAGAAAACCCACTGTAATGCTAAGCAGTGAGTTCAATTGCACAGTTATACACAAACGATATGCTCAAAGGGTATCATAGAGACAAGGATGCTTCCCAGCAGACATAAAGTGTACACAGGATCTAAGGAGGTAGGAGGGGCTTACCCAGGCAAGATGGAAAAGACCGTGCTGGTAGGAGACCCCCCCAACTGCCACACCTATCTTTCTACATCTGTGACTCTCATGGTCTAAGCTGACAAGACAAGACAGATGTTTATTTAGTACAAATACTTAAAAAAAAAGGGGGTTGGGGTTTCAAGACAGGGTTTCTTTATGTAGTTTTGGAACCTGTCCTGGAATTCACTTTGTAAATGAGGCTGGCCTTGAACTCTCAGAGATCTACCTGTCTCTGCCTCCTAAGTGCTGGGTTAAAAACACTACCACCCTGTCCAACACTCTCTTCTTACCTTCTTGGGTACTCATGTGCACACACATAGACACAAACACATACACATAAATAATAAACTAAACTTTTTTTAAGTCAAGGATGGTGGTGCACACTTAACAGCCTCAAGTTCTGGGGGCGGGGACGGGAGTCGGGGGGAAGGAGAATAAATACAGTCAGATCCTGGGAGCATTCTGCAAGCCAGCCTAGCCAAATGATATACTGCTTCTGATTCAGTGAGAGACCCTGTCTAAGGGGAATAAGGCAGGAAGTGTAGTGCAAGGCACAGATGTCCTTCTTGGGCCTCCACAGGAACACACACACCTCACTTAACCTCTCTGGCCCACAGTTTCCTCAGTGAGCAAGCAATAAAAAAGTGGATGCATGCTGCTGCATCCGGGAGGGAGCAGTGCTCAGGAGGGCCTGTTAAATGCACCACCCTGGGCTCTCAGTGTTTCCTTTCTACAGCAGAATGTGGCTCCTCCAGGATGGCGAGGCCAGCTTTGTTTCTACCTTGATTCCTTTTTGTCATTATTACTGTGACTCATGCAGCTCATTATGTTTCTAGGCCATTAAAATAGGAAAAATGTCACTCAGAAGTGCAAGAACAAGCGGAGCCCAGAGACGCTCACTTGATAACTGGCATTAACAATCACAAAAGCCAGAAGTTAGGCATTAGCAACAAGACAGAATCCGATGCAGACAATAAACAGTTCTGTGCTGTGCCTCTGATGGGCTCTAGTCCCAAGATTCTCCCTTGAAATGCTCGCTTCAAAGGGTCTTAATAATTCACTCAACTTCCAAAATAATTGACAGGCTCTTATGTGTTTGTTTGTTTGTTTTTCTGTGGGGTGGATCAGATGGAAGAGGGAGAAAGAGGAGCTGGTTTAAGGAAACTGCACCCGCCACCTCATGTCCCTCATTTAAAAGGTGGGTGCTTGTTTTTAAGACAATCATTTTCTTCAAAGGAACTTCCAATTCAACTAAAAAATTAGCCACAAGCTGGTATTGTGGAAGAGGCTGTTCTTGCACAGCGCAGGGTGGACAGACGTCCCTTGCTCTCTGCTCTTTCAGTGAGACTTGCTCATCTTGAGACTGGGCTCTTCATTCGCTTCCACTGTTGCCATTGCTCGCTAGAAGCCTCGGTTTATTTTATACGGTATTGGATTTCCTAAAGAGGGGCAGAGACTTCATTTCTGCTGTAATTCTTGACACAAATGTGAATTTAAAAAAAAAATTACCCCAGCACTTGGGAAATGGAGCTAAGAAGATCGGGAGTTGAGGGCCAGCCTGGGCTACATGGGAGAGGAAGGCAGGAAGATCAGAGTTAAAGGCTAGCCTGGGTTACTTGAAACAAGTATAACAGGATTTCTAGTAATGCCCAAGGGAAATTGTTTTAGCACCACCAGTCCCATGTCAAAGGACACAGTTTAGGACAAAGACTCAGTCTGTGAAGATGCTCTCCATTCCAGTCAGCTTGGAAGCTGAGGTGACCCAGTAGGCTATTGTAGTGACAGCCAGAGATACAGAGTGAAACCCTGTCTCAAAAACAAAATGACCTAAAACATGAATTTATTAAAAGCAAATGGTTGAAAAGTGGATCTACCACAACGTGGGGTAATAGGAAATCCTATATAAACTTTCCCTGTTGTTCCCATGTTGGCAGTGGAGCCAGCACTGAGCTTGCTCTGAGCTGGCTCTGCATGGCTGAACTTTAGGATGCCCTGCCCAATGGGCACTGGAGCAGCACACCGGGCTGGTAATACTCCTTCTGCCTCACTCTTTCCTTAGTGGGAAATCACTGTCACATAGATCAGAATTCCTGCTCACCCTTCTGAAGCATGAACAAGATGAACGTTTAGAAGCAAAAAATTAGAAAAGAGATGGCAAACAAGCTAGACGTGAAATTAAAGCTGAAAAGGTGAACATCTGTTAGAGAGGCTGCAGGTGAGTGCAGGGGGCTATCCCTGGCCCAGCACCTGCAAGGACCCGGACTCCACCCCCAGCTCCACAAACGAAAACAAAAGCAAACATGTAAACATATTTGAAAATTGAAAAATGCTTCTCTCGCTAACACAGAGAACAAAGAAGATTAAATACTAAATTCTCTAGAAGGAAACAGTAAGGAACCTGTCTCACACCAAAGCTTCCAGGAAGCCATGAGCGCTATACTTCAGAAGAAATGTATGCTTATTAAAAAAAGACAATGCTTATAGAAGGGAATGAAGGCCAAAAGTTAATGTGATAAACACCCGACTTGCTAACTTCAAACAAGGCACAATGAAGACGAAGAGAAAGCCAAATAAGCGACCGAACCAGACCCGTCAAGGGGTATCCTCCAGCCGTTGAGTTGAGCAGTGATGTTTATCTTGGGTAGCCTGTCTGCCACTTGCTGCTCCCTGGATTCCCTCTGATGGGACTCCACAGAACTTCCTGATCTCACGCAAGTGGCTCACTGTGTACTTTCTCACCTGCCTCCCACCAAGAGTCTCTTGAGTGAGCCATCCCACGGGGACCGCAAGCCTTAGCAAGCCATGTCCTCATTCTCAATGCACATTTTCTCTTGGCCTCCATCTTCCCTGAGGACACTGGCCATGCAGCCCCTCCTCCTGCCCTGTCTCATTCCCGCACGCCTGCCAGGCCTAGGGTCCGAGTGTGCGGTTTTCATCAGCACCTTCCACTACCAGTCAGACATCGCCCCTTTGAGGCACCTCTGCCTGTGTCTCTGACCCTACCCTTCCTCTCCAGCCCCTTCTACCAACCTTAGCACCCACCAGGCTTATCTTGATTACCGCAAGCACCTCCTCTCCGCCTCTCTGCCTTCGTCTGACCCGGTTCCATTCTCCACACTGCAGACCATAGCCAGAGTGACTCTTCTAGAAGAACAGGTTATTTGCCTTCACCCAGGTGGTGGGGCTCCCTTATTGCCCCAGGGAGTTAGGTGCCCACTTCCTCTTGCCTTGCTAGTACCAGAAGCAGTCTAATGGCACGACCTGTCTTGTGCAAGATATCTCTATCAACCTTGAGAGACGTGCCATTCAAAGTGTGGTCAGGGGACCAATGCCAGCTGCTGCATCTGAAGGGTTTAAAGGGGTGTAGCGTGCCAGGCCTCACCTGGATCTGCAGAATTTTCATTTGCATTTAACAAGATCCCAGGTGATGTGTGTGTGCGCGTGCGTGTTCAAAACTGAGAGGCATGATGCCTGCCAGGGGAGCTTGCCAAGCTCAGGTTGATCTTTTCATTGTTGTCTGGGCGAGCTGAGGTGGCCTGGGGAGCCACTATCAAAACGACCTTCACTTGTCGTGAAGGGAAGAAAATCAACCCAAATCAGGACGAGAACCGATCTTTCTGGAAACAGCTGACAGTTTCAGATGGAGGTGAACAAAGGCAGGCAGATGTCAGGCTCCACCAGTGAAAGGACCTGTCAGGGCATCAATTAAGAGAAAAGCTGAACGCTCACCCCTTTGATGGAGCTAGAACTTCGGGGGAGCAGAGCGGCAGGAAGGCAAGAAGGCAGGCAGCCCTGTCCCCGGCCACAGGAAATTGCCCTGGGAAGATTGATTTACCCATCATGCACAGTGAGCCGAAGGGGCTGTGTGTCCGGTCTTTCGTGCCTATTTGACTCACCCAAGCGGCCCCACCCCCGTAGGCACTCAGTCTCTTGTTGCTTAGAGAGTTTTCACAGGCAGTTGCTCTTAAATAACGGGCCTTCACGCCTAACTTGCCAAAAGGCTTGGGTAATCTTTCCTTGATACAAAATAGATCTCTGGGGAAGATGTAAGGCTTCGGTGCTCCTACCCAGCAGTCCGCTTGTGTGCGGAGGTGGCCTAATACAGATGGGGGGGATGGAGAGCTTTAATGCTAGCCTGTGGTCGCTGTGTGCTGAGCTGTTACACTGGGCCAGGTACTGCGTGGGAAATGTCCGTGCATGATCTCATTAGTTTCTCCCTAGACACAGCGTCCTGATCTACACCTTCCCGTGGCTGGAGAGAGCAAGGCTCTAGGCCCTACCATCTCACAGCTAACCAGGGGCAGAGCTGGTCTTCTGGCTTGAATTCTGGCATTCTCATATAACCTTATTTGCCAATAGGGACATGGAGAGAGGATTAGTTCTGATGCCGACATAGCAGAGGAGGTTGGGTCCTCAGTCCAATATGTCTGGCCCCTTTTTTCTTTTCTCTCTGCGATGGTGGGAACTGAACCCAGGCTGTTACACACACTAGGATGGCAATCTCTGTGGCCACACCCCCAGACTGTGGTGTCCTAAAGAAAGAGACCCAGAAGCAGAACTTCAGCTTGTGTGATGGTGTGGATAGCAATGGGAGGACTTCAGATGGTTGGCGGACCTGAAGCTCAAAGAAGGCTTTCTACATGTTTCTGGGGAGAGTGGCCCTGCCACCAACTTCATTTAGGGGTTCCCAGCTTCCTGGACTGGAAGGCAATAGACTTCGGTCGCATTAAACTACCCTGTTTATGGTATTTGCTGTGGCAGCCCTGAAAAATATCCTATTGGGATTAAGACTTTGGCCTGTCCACACCAACAGGCATGGGGTTCCCACTGACGCCACTCTGCAGACATGACATGGACAGAGGTGTTGAGGGGCTTGGATGAAAGGCATCCACACTCAAAACCCCTCCCCCATACCGCCTGGCACACACATTGGTCCCCTGTCACGGTGGGTGAAGAAGACACTACAGTTCCAGGAGGACTGACACCAGAAAGGAGGATGCCAAACTCCTATTTGGGGGTGTCTTTTAAATCCACATTCCTCTAAGAAGGAAGGCAAATGTGGGCCCCTAGAAGTAGGCTGGGGTTTTCAGGAGCAAATATGTCACCTGGTGGGACAGTTAATTTTGTCAGCCTTCCATGGCCCAGGGTTCTAGATGAAGGGACGGGAGCCTCAGTGAGGGATTGTCTAGATCCATTTGGCCTGTGGGTGTGTCTGTGGAAAGTTATTTTATTTTTAAAAGGGTTTGGGGGTGTTATGGAATATTATCTTAAGATACGTTACATTCGTTTGTGCTGTGGAGCATTTGTTTAGTGATGCACAGATGTGCTGCAGTCTTCTATGTTGCATTTGCTTAACTCTGTGAAGCTGTGTTACTTTGCCTGCCTAGAACACCTGATTGGTCTAATAAAGAGCCAAACAGCCAATTGCAAGGCAGGAGAAGGGATAGGTGGGGCTGGCAGGCAGAATAAATGTGAGGAGAAATCTGAGGAGAAAAGAGATCCAAGAGCAAGAAAAGAAGGGGCTGACCACCCAGCCACACAACCACACACATGGAATAAGAAGGAAAGAAAAGACAAACAGAAATAGAGAAAAGTAAAAGCCCAGAAGCAAAAGGTAGACGGGATCATTTAAATTAGGAAAAGCTGGCAAGAAACAAGCCAAGCTAAGGCCAGGCGTTCATAAGTAAGAAAAAGTCTCCATGTGGGATTATTTGGGAGCTGGGTGACAGAGAACAAAGAGTAGGAAAATTACCACAGGTGTGTGTGTGTGTGTGTGCGCGCGCGCTAGCAAGTGCACCCAAGCCTGTACTCAGGTGTCACCTGTGTATAGATGCCCAAGGAGGCCGGAAGAGGGTGCTGGATCCTCTGGAGCTGGAGCTACCGGTGGTTATGTGCCTTCTGACATATGTGCTAGGAACCGAACTCAGGTCCTCTGAAGAACAAAAGCACTCTTTTCTTTGGGGGGGGGCGGTATAGAGACAGGGTTTCTCTGTGTAGCCCTGACTGTCCTGGAACTCACTCTGTAGACCAGGCTGGCTTCAAACTCACAGAGATCTGCCTGCCTCTGCCTGCTGAGTGCTGGGATTAAAGGTGTGCGCCACCACACTCAGCTTTTAATATTTATTTTATATCTCTGCGTGTTCTGCCTACATGTATGTATATGCTTCATGTGTGTACAAGTGTGCAACTTTCCCACTGAAGTCAGAGGAACACATCAGATCCCCTGAAAGTGGATTTACGAATGGTCGTGAGTCACCGTGTGGGTACTAGGAACTGAGCCCACTGCAGTTGCTCTGGCAGAAGACCTGGTCAACACAGCAAGTTCCAGGACAGTCATGGCTACATAAAGAGACTGTCTCAAAAATAAATAAGGCTGAGAAAGTGAGCTGAGTACCAGCATGCATTCGTTAACCCATCGGTCCCTGTTCCTGATTGCGGATGTGCTGTGACCAGCTGCTTCACATTCTTGCTACCCCAATGTCCTGCAGTCATAGACTTTATGGCCTGGAGCCTTGAGCCAAGCAAACCTTGTCTTTCTGAAGCTGGTTTTGTCAGGGTGTGCTATCCCAGCCACGGGAAATGAAACACAGACACCTGGGATTTTGTTAAATGTAAAACAAGCGTCTTTAGCTCTGGGAAAGACCCAGGAGTGTTCATCCCTGGGGTAAGGATTCTCGGGCAAGGAAATGATGGAGGGAAGGCTCTCTGGAGAAACCCATAAGGAGAAGATGCTGTGAGCCTTGCTAGGAAGGTGCTGGGATAAAATGTGGTTTTAGGAGCTCAGCCTGAGTCTAGTCACATGGGGTGTTCTGGAGAAGTCACCTCACAGAGGGGCAAGGCTGATATCCTCTTTCGTTAGCCGTGCCATCCACCCTAGGAAGAGGCCAAAGCTCCCAGGTGTTCTTAGCCAATAGTGAGCTTTAGAAAAAGGTCTGAGTGTGGGTCCCTTATCGCCAGTATCTGCAGGAGCTGGTGGGGGTGTGGCTGGGGTGCAGGTCTGGTAGGACACCTGCAGCTTCTGTTCTGACCATGCCACTAAGTCACCAAACAGTCCTATCAGCTGTCTCAAATCTATTTATGATGTCAGAAGGGAAGGGAAGTGTAGAAAGAAGGAATTTTCTAGATCATATTCTGCTCTTGTCTTTATTGCTGTGGGGAACAAGGTTCTTTTCATCTGTGACGGTTCCCCCTCCTACTTTCTTTCCATGTCATTGTCCTCTTCGAAATATAACTGATGGATAAGGAGATGGTTCAGTGGTTAAAGGGCTTGCCACACAAGTATATGAGGGTTGGAATTTCGATTCTCTGAAACCTATGTAAATTCTGGTAGCCTGTCTGCAATTCAAGCCTGAGGAGGGTGTAGAGGATTCCCCAGAGCATGTTAACCAAATTGATGAGCGCTGGGCTGGCGGATAGACTCTCCCTCAGTGAATAAGGTGGGGGACTGATTAAGGGTGACCCCCAGCATCAACCTCCATATGCACATGTGTACACAGGAATCCACATGCACACACTCAAGCCATACCAACCACAGCAGGACCAGTAAAGGATCAAGGGATGTAGAGGCAACAGAGCTGGGATTTGCAGAATTCCAGAATTTTCCATCATCCTCTAAGAACAAGGCATAGTCTTTAACTTCTTCAAACCTCATTGTTTTGGTGAAATTTAAAGGTTAAAATACATTTTTTTGGAGACAGCATCTCATTCTGTAGCACTAGCCGGCCTGGAACTCAGTATTTAGACCAGACTGAACTAGAACTCACAGAGATCCACCTGCCTCTCCTTCCCAAGTGCTGGGATTAAAGGTATGCATCTCCACATCTGTTTTTTTTTTAAAAAAAGATTTATTTATTTTGTATACTGTGTCCTGTTGGCACATATGCCTGAAGGCCAGAAGAGGCTCCAGATGTCATTACAGATGGTTATGAGCCACCATGTGGTTGCTGGGCACTGAACGCAGGATCTCTGAAAGAGCAGCCAGTGCTCTTAACCACTGAGCCATCTCTCCAGCCCCCTTATCTGATTTATTCAATTCGTAGATACAAGTTTTCGTAAGTCGTGAGGATCTGGGGGAGTTCAGAGCTCTCAGTCAACTCTAAGGGATGTGCTGGGCGTGTTGGCATGTTGGTATGATGGCTGGTACTGTCAACTTGACAGGAGCTAGAATCCTGGGATACAAGCCTCTGACCATGCCCATGAGAGATTGATTACCTGGACTGGGACTGGGTTCACTGGGATGGGGAACCAGGGTCGGGATCCTGGACTCTATAGAAAGAGCTGGGTGCCAGCGTTTGTCTTTCTCTGCCTCCTGACTGGGTGTCAGGTGACAGCAACCTCAAACTCCTGCCTTCATGCCTTCTCTACCATAATGAATTGTTCCCCTTGACCCATGAGCCAAAATGAAGCCTTAAGTTGCTTTTGCCACAGCTTTTTGTCAGTCGGCTTCATGTCACCGTAACAAACAGCTGAGGTTATTTATAGTTGTGGCTCAAGGCTTTGGAGGGTCCAGCCAATGCTGGGTTTGTTCTGTTGCCGTGACTGTGGCAAAGCAGAGAGCATCATGGTAACAGCTTACTTCATGGCTGGGGACAAAACTCCTTAATGGCAGGGGGGAGGGAGGGAGGNGAGAGAGAGAGAGAGAGAGAGAGAGAGGGAAAGGGAGAGAGAAAGAAAGATGGAGAAAGTGCTAGAGCTGCATTTACCCTTTCAAGAACTAAGCCAAATGATTTAGGATCTGCTCCCATACTTTCCCTCACTCCCAACTCCACACACCACCCAGCCACCCCCCCCCCAGGTCCCATCTCTAAAAGGTCCACCGTATTTCAATAGGACCACTCTGGGGAAACAAGCATTTGATACATGGGCCTCTGGGGGGACAGCCTGGATCCTAACTAGAGCAATGGGGGAAGCGGGGACACGGTCGCGGTGCGAGAATGAAGGAGAACAGGACTTCGCACTGGAGAGATGGCTTTGGGGACTAGGACTTCGCCCTGGAGAGATGGCTTTGGGGACTAGGACTTCGCCCTGGAGAGATGGCTTTGAGGACTGCGCAGAGTTGCTCTCTTGTTCTGAGCCGCTCTGCAGTCCCACTAAGCAGCTTTCCCCAGGACAGGGCTGGGGCCCTTTGCCCCTGCTTATTCGCGGCATCTCATCCGTTTTGTCTGCTGCCTCCCAGATCTGACTGGCTAGCCAGGCTCTGCTGTCACCCTGCTGGCGATGAAAAGAAAGGATGGCTGACCCGCTACAACTCCTAAGAGGCTGGGCTGGTCCCCACCCCAGCACCTGGTACCACTGGCTGACTGTCTTCCTCGTCACACCTCACCCAGCAATGCCTTCTCCTCCCGTCGCTGCTGGAAACCAGCCCAGGCCTGGCCCCCCAGTCTCCCTCACTGCTTTCTCACGCTAACTGAAGCCTAGAGCCACTCACTCTCTGTGGATTTTGTCTTGTGCCTCTCTCAGGGTGTTAAGCTGTAAAACTGCAGAACAGGGCAGGAAAGCAGCAAATTTGGTGGGTGAGAGGAGAGACTCAGGCTTCCCAGGACTCCAGGGAAGCCCTGGAGTCCTGGGAATCACACATTTATAATTAACTCATTTCCCATGCATAATGGAGCTAGGGCAGTAGGAAGAAGGTGTTTACATAGAAAAGCAGCAAATTTTCATTTATGTTTCAAGCACTTGGGAGTTGACCTGCGTTGTCTGCATGTCAAGCTGGGTCTGAATGAGCCCACTGCCCGAGTGCTCGGTGTGTGTATGTGTGTAGTCTGCGTGTGCTGGGTATGGCGTGTGTGGATGGGAGGTGTTGCTAGGCTTCTGGTATATGACATGCAATTATTTGGGGAGGGTATACGTGGTGGGGTAGATATGCAGTGGGTGTGGAGTATGATTGCAATATTTGTGTCTTTGTGATGTAACATGTGTGATGTGGCAGGTATGTGTGGTATGTGCGCTGCACGTTTGCGCTGAGTATTGCATGTGTGGATGCATCTGTGGTGTGGGATGCCTGCCTTTGGAGGCTAGAAAACAACCTGGGGAAGTGAGTCAGCTCTCTCCTTCCACCATGTCAGTCCTGGAGACCAAGCCCAGGGTGTCAGGCTTGGTGGCAGATACCTTTCCCTGCTGAACTTCTTGCTAGCCCTCATTGGGTTTTTTGAGGCAGGGTCCCACATACCCCAGGCTGGCTTGGAACAGCTGCACAGAGTAATGAGGATAACTCTGTCCTTCTGATCTTCCTGCCTCCACCTCCCGAGGACTGGGATTTTAGGTGGGCACTGCCTCCTTCCGAGGCTGGCTTGTTTTACGTAAGCACAAAGTCTTGAACTTGTGCCTGTGCAACTTCATCCATGTTGCAGTTTGTGCCAAAATTTCACCCCCTTTTTAAAAAAGCTGAATAGCATTGAATATACTAGCACAGCATGTTAATATTCCACCAGTGTTACAAAATGCCTGAGATAATTAAACTTATTGATGAATCGGCCTGTCTCCATCTTAGGCTTAAAAGCCATCTTATAGTAAAGACAAACTAGATTCATTCCTGTTTATCATTAAATCTGTTTCTCAAGGATTTGCTTATGACCCACCTGTAGCCTTAACTTCAAATGGCTCTGTACTGCCTCTTCCAGGAAATGGCAACCATGCCTTTGAAAAGGTTATTATGACCACGTTGTTTATGACCACTTGTTTTAATCCCCTGTTGTTATGACTACCTTGTTAGGACCACCTTGAAAGCATGTCTTTGTTTCAGGGGGTTGTTATATTCTGCTTCTGTAGCCCCACCTATTCGTCTGCCAAACCCCTACTCCTGGACTATGAAAGTCCCTATCTTACCCATGTTCACGGCTGATCACTCGATCCCCGCCTTAGGGGGAGACAGACCATGTACAGGAATTTTTTAAAGCTTGCTTTTATTAATCATTTGATGTAATTAATCTGGCCATGATGATTTGGGTTCATGCTCTTTCTCCTTGAATCTGGGGGGATTAATATTTTAAAGAGAAAGGTTTTGTTTTGTCCCATGGTTTTGCAGATTTTAGTCCATGAGCAATGTATTCCATTGTTTTGGGCCTGTCATTCATCTGTCACGGCAGAGGACAAGACAGAAGAAAACTACTCCCTGCACAAGCTCGGGAACAAAGGAGAAAGAGGCTGGGGTCTCACAGATCCCTTCAGAATACCTCTGAATGATCTAAGCATCTAGAAGTGATTTTACAATCTCCTAATAGCTTCACCTTGGGAACCAACCCCTCATTGCCTGCAACCCCACAGGGTATTCAGGGCCCACACTATAACCTGTATTGTGTTTACTTATATATTTATTTATTTATTGGAAGGGGTACCCACATGGTATGGCATGTATGTGGAATTCAGAGGACTAATTAAGAGACTTTACACCACTTTACACTTTACACCACATGGGCCCTGGGATTGAACTCCTATCATCAAGCTTGGCAGCAAGCACCATTATCCTCTGAGTCATCTCACGTCTCCCTGGCCACACCTACTGTTGATGGACATTCATATTGCATTCACCTTTTGAGACTTAAGATTGATGCTGCTACGAACAGGGGCATGAGAATATCCAAGCCCCTGTTTTTAGAAATGAAACTGCTAGATCCTATGGTGACTCTATTTTTAATTTCTGAGGAGTCACCAGGCAGTTTCCCAGCAGCAGCACCCAAGAGTCCTGACTTCGCAGCCTCCCCTACACCTTTTCTATCCTTTTTATAATAATAGCAATTGCAGTGGGCGTGAGGTCGAAATCTCGTTGTGATGGCCTAGATCGCTGATGCAAAATGTCTCAAGTTTGTTGCCTATTTGTATGTTTTCTTTGGGGCAATTCCCTTGTTCATTTCATAACTGGATTTTTTTCTTTCTTGGTTTTTAGAAGTTCCTTGTAGAGTCTGATCATTAACCCCTCATCAAGTAGACAGTTTGCAAACACACCTTCCCATTCTCTCGGCTGGTCTTTCCCTCTGACTACTTCCTTTGATGCACAAACATTTTCTAACTTTTATGTAGCCCAATTTTTTTTAAAGATTGATTTGTATGTGTATGGGTGTTGTGCCTGCATGTGTGCACCACATGTGTGCAGTGCACACAGAGGCCAAAGGAGGGTGTTAAATTCATGGAACTAGAGTTACAGATGGTTGTGAGCCATCATGTGGATGCTGGGAACCAAACCTGGCTCATCTGGAAAAGAAGCCAATGCTTTTAACCACTGAGCCATTTCTCTAGCCCCCAATTTTTTTCCAGTTTTGAAGTTTTTACTAATTTATTTAGTGTGGTATGTGTGTGGCTACACATGCTATAACATACATGTTACGGTCAAAAGACAGTCAGTTCTCCCTTCCACCTTGTGGAGTTCAGAAATCGAACTCAGGTCATCAGGTTTAGCAACAAACAACTCTATTTGCTGAAGTCCTCTTGCTGACCCTGTTTTTTTAAATTGATTTTATTAGCTCTACATTTTTCTCTGTTCCCCTCCCTTCCTCCCACCTCCTCTTCAACCCTCTCCCATGGTCCCCATGTTCCCAATTTACTCAGGAGATCTTGGCTGACCCTGTTTTCATATCTAAGGACTCATTACTAAATTATGAAGATTTCACCTAAGTTTTCTTCTAAGAGTTCTAAGGTTTTAGCTCCTATGTTTATGTCTTTGATCCATTTTTTTATTGTTCATTTGTTCTCTATTTAATTTCATGTATGCTATAAAGGGAAAGTTCCACTTTGTGTTTTTTTTTGGTGGTGTTGTTTGTTTGGGGGGCATATAGATGCTGTATCATTTGTTGAAAAGACCCCTTTCCACCACTGAGAAACCCTGATCTCTTGGTCAAAATCATTGCATCACACATGTGAGAGTCGCCTTCTGGTCTCTGCATTTTATTCCTTTGATCCATACAATATGTGCTTGGGGAGATGCCATATTACATTGATGATGGTAGCTTTGTGGCAGAAAGTATGAGCCCTCCAATTTTGTTCTTTCCACCCCCTCACCTGGGGCAAAGGTTATTTAGGGTTCCCCAATATTTACCAAAATAAAAAAGGGATAAGGTTTTTAATGGGGATTGCAGTTAAAATTGTAGACTACACTGGATAACACTGACATCTGTGTTAGCTGTCTATCACTGTGACAAAATGCCAGATCATATTCACCTGTGAGCTTGAAAGGTTTATCTTGGTTTATGGTTTTGGCTTTCTCCTTTGTTCCCGTGCCCGTGGTCAAGCAGAGTATCACAGAGGACACTGGGTGGCGGTGCAAAGATGCTCACCTATGGCAGCCAGAAAGCACAGAGAGAGAAAAAGAGAGAGAGAGACAGAGAGAGAGAGACAGAGAGAGACAGAGACAGAGAGACAG
>LOJH01005401.1:21248-31296 GCA_001685095.1 Ellobius talpinus | reverse complement strand
TCTCTCTCTCTCTCTCTCTCTCTCTCTCTCTCTCTCTCTCCCTTTCCCTCTCTCCTCCCCTCCCTCCCTCCTTGTCTCAAGCACTCAAGGGTGCTACAACATGAAGCCAGAATGTCCTTTTAAATAAAACCAATTTTCTTATAAATTATATCACACACGTACATTCAACCAACTCCCTTATGGCAGAAACACTGTAAAGACTGATATCTTGCCGCCAGCTCGCTCTTTAACACAAGCTAATTCAACCATCCCCTGTGGTTTAATTTGTAATTCCTCTTTAGTTTTCTTTTCCTATCAAGGTTTTGTAAAAACTCCAGTTAAGGATTGTCTGAGCACCGCTGTGGCTCTGTGGCACAGCATAGACTTAGCACGCACCTGGCCCTCCATTTAGTCCCCAGCACATGCACACACACACACACACACACACTCACACACACACACAAATCAAGAACAAAAAAAGTGACTCTAATTTCACACTTGGGATTGGTGTGATAGCAGGGACCCTATGAGTGAAAACTCTTTTTATGGTTTTGATAAGCACTAATAGTGCCACCAAGGTTTCTGGTCTTTTATGCAAGAGCAACTGCTGACTTTGGAGGCCCTGTGTCACAAAAGGCCACCTCTGCGTGAAAACCCTCTCTTACAGCAGAGAGAGATGGGTAAAGAAAGGAATTTAGGAACCTAGTGCGTGAAAGCACCTCATTTATTAAACTGGCCCCCAGGGGGTTCAAGCAGCCAAGCCCATGAAAAATAGTAACCTGCAAAGGACCCAAGCCTGAGAAAAGAAAAGCAGAGTCCTTCATTCCTGAGTACAAGGAGAAAGCAGAGCTCCGCTGTCGGCCCAGGCTTGTCCAGCAGGCTGCCTCCCCCTTCCTGCTCAGCCAACACAAGCAAGAGGGCAGTCAGTCTCCATAGACAGCCACACCGCAGCTTCTTCTACTGGGGTAGCAATTGTGGACTCCTGTGATGTGGTGATGGTTTGCAGAAATCAAAGTCAGAATTGAGTTCCTACCCTTTAGGCTGAAGTGATTCTTTCCTGTGATTTCTTTGCCTGAAACAGATTGTGGGATTGGCATAGTATTGTTGAGGTCCTAAAATGAAAGCAGAGTGAGTGACAGGGGATGGTGGGAGGAATGGGGCTGTACTGGAGTCTCTTCTACCTGCTGAGTTCAACCAGCGACTTAGATCTAAAGACAGTGGACCGACAGCCTTAGATTCAGACCCGGAGCCTTTGGTCTCGCCCTGCCATATATGCCAGACAATGGGGGTTTTTCTTTTCTTCTTAAAATATTTGGTATTCTGCATTCCTTCTTCCCTTTTTACTACTCCTTAAGTCACTATCTCCATCCATCTCTCTGTGCAGCCTGCCTCACCCCACGCCCCAGCCCCGCGCTCTCCTTGGTAGTCATTTTCGGTAATGGAGCTTGATGTGCCATGGAATCATCCATAAATAAGAGTTCATATTCAGAATGGGACATTTCCAGCTGTTCTCCTTAAGTTCTTCGTGCAAAAAGATGATGATGGTGGGTAGGTGGGTGTATTTTTTGTTTGGGGTTCTTTTTGAGACAAGCTCTTACCTTGTTCCTGACTTGCCTTGAACTCTTGATTCTCCTGTCTCAGCTCTCTCCCACCACCAATACTGAGATGATACCTAAGTGCTTCCAGTCTGGGCCCAGTTCCAAGCCAGCCTCAAACTCACCAAGACCTGGCCACCCCTGCCTCCCGAGTGCTGAGATTAAAAGTGTGTGCAACCAGGCCCAGCTGCATCCAGATTTCTACAGAGCTTAAAGATATGTTTTATTTGCCTGATATAAATTCTCATGTGCATTACTATATTTCAAACATGTTGACTGGGTTCTCTCGTGCTACTGTTGGCGAACTGCTGTGAAAGACACAGGGGAAATACTTGAAATATTTTTGTGACATTTATTGATAGTGTGTGTGTGTGTATATGCATTCATATGAGTGTGGCAATGTGTATGTGTCTGTGTGTGCACACACATGTGCATGCATCTGAGAGAGCAAGAGGGCGAGATTGAGTGAGAAAGCAAGAGTGCAAGGGGGGGACAACTTGTGTGGGAGCCCACAGAAGTGGGTCCATTCCACCTTGACCAAACATCAAAGAATTCAAACCTTTTCCTGCTCCTTCAAGGATATGACAGGGGGTTTGGCCAAGGGAGTGGCTGCCTATAGGACTCTTGGTCTAAAGAGTGATCTCTTCATGTCCTGGCCAAACATTCAGAATGTAGTTGCTTAATGTTTCAGTTATGGAGAAGGCAATTTCTCTGTTCTTTGTACCATGGTAAAGCAGTCTTTTGCTTTCTTTCCCCCTTTTCGGATTGGAGTATATAACCATATGGAAAATACATGCCGGTGAATTCAGTATTCACTGGATTGCCCTCCCGGTTCTATTCTGTGTCTCTATTCTTTTTCTTTCCTGTCTCTGTTCCTCCTGCCTAATGTTTCTAATCCTCACATCCCTACTCTGGAATGTGCAAACCCCATCGAGACTGTGCCCCAACAAATTTGCTGAATTTGAGTCTCTCCTTCCACTACATGAGCCCCCAGGATCAAATTGATCACTGTTGAACCATCCTCCTTGCTCAGAAATACTTCTTAATTTCACAAATGGTTGTGGATGGTTTATTAGAATATAAAGACAGAGAAGTAAAAATAGATATGGATTGGGGAAAATCAATAGGCCGTCAAGAAGGGATAACCAAAATGGATGACATTGTCCCTGCCCTCCAGATTATAATATGCTAGAGAGGCAATACAAACTCAAAGCATTATGTTAGAAACAGTGTGCTATTTTCATAACTTCAAGTCAATAGGGTATGGAACTCTTTTTAAAGAATTAAAAGAATCAGGAGATCTTATTGGAGGAAGTGTGTCACTAGAGGTGGGCTTTGAGGTCTCAAAAGCCCAGGCCAGGCCCAGCACCATGCTCTTCTCTTTTCCCTCAGATTAGGGTATAGAAATCTCAGCTACTTCTCCAGAATCATGCTTGCCATGCCTGCTGCCAAGCAGAAGATTCGTCTTGGTGCTGTGGCAGATGTCGAATAGAGAACACAGTGGAGGACTGGCCTGTGGAAGCAGAGAGTGATAGAGACCACCTCCTGAGGCTGAGGGTCAAGGAAATGCAGAGAAGACGGGAGCTGTGATGCAGGGATGAACGGGCGGATAGAGGTAGAAGAGGCATGTTTAGGAATGAGCACCAGTAGGGATTGGTGGCTGAGCAAAGAGGAGATTAAACACAAATTGAGTATTCTAGTCCACACCTGTAACCCCAATATTTCCATGGCTGAGGCGGGAATAGCATGAGTTCAATGACAACCTGAGCAATGCAGTGAGATCATGTCTACCAAACCAAACCAAACCAAACATGAATCAGTGTAATATTCAATGTCATTTCAAAAGACAGTGGCAATAATGAGGCCTTTGAAACAGCTTTTGCACAGGTTGCATAAGAAATGTGCTTCCGGTGTGGGTTTTATTTTAGAAATACTGTGGTGGAAATGATGCCATGGGCTAAAACTAAATGTCTTGTATAAAGCCAAGCAGATGAAATGTGAATTCATGTGGGGTGACAGCTAAATACCAGTTGGGTGAATCTGAACTCCTAAGTTTACAATAAGATTCTGTGCTGAGGATGGCGGGCGCTCGATGGGTAGAGAGCTTGTCTCACACGCACGAGGCCCTGGATGCAGTCTCCTACAACACATAAACAGGGAGCAGTGGTGCATGCTTGGCATGCCAGCACTTGTGAGGAGGAGGCAGGAGGATCGAAAGCTTAGGTCATCCTCAGCTACATATGGCATATGAGGACAGCCTTGGCTATGATAGACCCTGTCTTAGTGAAAAGTGAAGGGGCTCTTCCAGAGGACCCAAATCCAGTTCTCAGAGTCCACATTGGGCAACCCGCAACTGCCTGCAACTCCAGTTTCAGGGGATTTGATGCTCCTTCGTGGCTCTGCAGAAACACACACACACACACACACACACACACACACACGTGCATGGGTAAGTGGACAGTGGTTACAGTTTGAAATGGTTCGGAGATTCAGCGACATGAAGATCAAAATCATCAGAGTGTCTTCTCTGGGGAGCCAGGGCAAGAAGAGAGGATCAAGATGAGCTAGCTACACATCAGAAGGCTTCATGGGAAACCCTGCAGCAGAGAGAAGGGCTTCCCACTTCCCGCTCTCATCTCTGAATCCCTCAATGGGATGCCCCATTCCTGAGAGAGGTCATGCAACATATCACAGAAGCAAGCCAAGCAGTTCTTGGCAGCAACCCTGACCCTCTTATTTTTAATTTATCCTGTTTAAAGAAAATATAAAAACATAAACAAAGCACTGCTATTTCTCTTCAGGAAAAGAATGCAAGGATCTTGTAGGCCCAATCAACATTGAAATGCAATTTCTGTGTTCTTCCCAGAATGTGGTTGTGCAATGATGTGTAACTCCTGCTTGCAGGTCACAAGGGGTTGACATCTTTAAAGGATGTCTTTAAAATCATATAAACCCCTCACGGAACACAGCATGGTGTTTGATGTATAAAGTTGACAATGATTTTTCCTTACATTGATTTTTTTCTGTGGGTGTGAAATATATTCATTTCTGAAAACAGGCAATTTTCACCCTGTTCGATGGCGCTATTCTAGGCTGTGTACAGAGAACTCGCATCCCGTGCGAGCAGCCACTGTAGCAGACACTTGATGCTGCGAACACTTACAAACACCCCATTTTCTATTTGGGTCGGAGTCTTGGCCAGTCCCTCTATCTATGTGATTGTTTTTCCATCTCTAATAAATAATTTTCTCTGCTTCCTACATTACATCTCTCCTTCTGGGCATCTGGCCACAGAGAGGGAGGGAGGGAGGGAGGGAGGGAGGGAACGGAGCACATGCTGTTGATGTGGGGCTGGTGGGAAGAGGGGGAGCACACATTGCTGACTATGAGTGAGGGGAGGCTAGTGGTGGTATCTGTTACTCTGATGGTGATTTCCCAAGATCAAGAACATGGGGTGACTTTTAAAAATGTGGTTGTATGTGTATTTGCTTACTTGTTTTCCCCCTGAAAAATGGAAAAACTACTGGAACTATTTGTTTCTCCTTGCAGGAAACAGAGATGTCCTGTTCTTGGAGTTAGAAACCCTTTGTTGATCCCCAAAGTTAGCAAGTCAAGACCATGAAATTTGCACACGTTTGAAGACCATAATTTCCATCATGGGTCCACCTTTGTTCTGGGTTAGGAGACTTGGGGGCAGATTATCTGGTGATATTCAAGAGCTCCCACCAGCAACCCATTTTTAATCTATTTCTTCTGCCCTGGGTTAATTAATTACTCACAATCCTGACAAAGAGAGGGGCAAACAAAGAATTCCAGGAAGTAACCTTTGTTAGCTAGCACTGTGGTTTGGGTACCAAATGCCCGTTCTAAAAGCTCGTGTGTTGAGGGCTTGGCTCCAAGCTACTGGTACTGACTAGAGGTGACCAGGTCATGAGGATACTGACCTAATCAATGAACGAATTATCTACTGACTGGTTCAGACTGATCGAGTTGTTAGGAGGTGGGGGCTGAGTTGGTTGAAGTCAGTCACTGAGAATATGCCTTAAAAGGATATATTTTGTCTTTGTTTTCTTCCTGTCCCTTCTACTTCCTGGCCGCCATTGGTCACCATAAAATAAACAGCCTTTCTCTCTCATGACTTTCTTGAAGGACGCTCCCACTTGGCCATATGTCAAAAAGTATTGGTGCGGCTAGCAAGATGGCCCTTGAAGAGGACCCAGGTTCATTTCCCAGAACCATATAGCTTAAAATTATCCATAACTCCATGGGCGCAGGGACATGTGTAGTACACATATGTACACGCAGGCAAAGCATTCATACACATAAGAAATAAACTTAAAAATATGTATGTATATTTTAAAAAAGCAACGTGGCTAGCTGATAACCACAGATTGGAACCTCAGAAACTTTGTGCCAAAATAAACCTTTATTCAGTTACGTTGTTTACCTCAACCGTTTTAACACAGTGCTGGGAAACTGTCTGATGCAGCAGGGAGGGTGGTGCCCTGGCACAGGCTGGGTGCCAGCTCAAGTGCCTGGACTCCACTCCTCTTCAAGCAGGTGATGAAGGTTTTGAGGAACACTGCTGGGGGAGTATTTGGGGACGCCTGCTCTTTCTTGTTTGTAATTACTCATTAAAAATACACTTGGGGCTTAAGGATGCAGCTCACTTGGCAGAGTGCTTGCCCTGTGTGCATAAAGCCCTGGGTTCCATCATATAGACTCAGCATGGCGGCCCATTCCTATAATCCTTGCACTTGGTTTTTGTTTGTAATACATTTGAATGGACACCGGCATCTCAGAGGTCTTATGCCCTAAAGATGGAGTGTCTTTGTCGGTGTTCTATTGCTACGAAGAGACAAATGACCACAATAACTCTTACAAGGGAAGGCATCTAGTTTGGGCTTCCATACAGTTTCAGTCTCTGTCTTCTCCTGCGGTAAACTCTGGCTGGGAGCGGAGCTCTTTCGTAGGAGCTGCGTGCGAACATTGACATTTTAGAACAGGTTGTTTATGGATTACCCCCCTCTTCCCAGGCACACAGTGTTACTTCTGCCTTCTCAGAGAAAAACATTCTTCAGACCTGAAAGTACAAATCAAACATATAGGATGATTATATTGGAATATTTCCCTAGAAAAAATTCCAGGATGTCGAGGTAATTTGTAGAGATGATCAATAACCTACATGTAGGGAATCTTTGGGATAATGTCTGAGGAATTATGAAATGGCAGAGCCACAATAAATAGGAGGATGGTCATTCTAATTTTCATTTTTTTTGAGACATGGCGACCTCAAATGGCACCACGTAGTTGAGGATGACCTTGAACTCATGATGCTCCTACTTCTACTAGTCAAGTGCTGGGATTACAATTGTATGTCATCATAGGTTTCCCATAGTGACAGCCATCACACCCAGAACTTCTTGTATTCCAGACAAGCATTCTATTAACTGAAATGCAACGCAGCTTCTTTATTTTGTGTTTCAAAAGAAAAAGGGAGCAGAGTCTAAGGAACATGGGCTAGTGGGCATGATGTTGGTAGTCTTTAGCGAGTTTCTCAAAGAGAATGCTACGAATTCTGGATGAGGTGGTACACACCGGTAAGCCAAGCTATGTGGGGGACAGAGGATTACAAGTTTGAGACCAGTCCAGCCACAGAGTAATACCCTATCTTAAAACAAAATGCAAAGAAAAGAGGGGAGGCCAGCTAATTCATCTTTGCTGACATAATTATCCTGCTGAGAAACTAGTGGAGTGGATCTGCATAGCATGTTTACATTTCTGGAGGGAATCTGATATGGCCACTTCAGCGCAGTGGGGATGAGGTGGAGCAGGGAACTGTCACTTGCATTTACATCAAGAGCAACAGAAGCAATCTCAAGTTAAATAGTAGGGGATTTTACAATACCCTCCAAATGGGGGAGGCAGCCAGGCTTATCACGAATTGGAACCACACCCAAACAGCATCACAGTGTGCCCAGCTAACGCCACTGATGCTGATAGCCTCCAACTGGCATACAGCCATCACCACACTACCAAAGCGGACTCTGTTAAGCCCCCAGATGTGTGCATCTCTTCCTCCTGACTAGGAGCTCACGTAGCCTCTTTTTGGCTGACATCAGAAGACACAGCTAAATGTTAGCTCCAGGGGTGGTGGGAGAGCCCCTGGCTGACATTTTTCTCTATCTTGGTAAGACACTTACTGTTTTGTTTTTAAAAGCATTAGTTCTTTAAGAATTTTGTATGCATTTTGATCATGTGCACCCTCTCTCCACTGACTCTACCCAGATCCAACCCCGCTTCCATACCTAACCAACTTTGCCTTCTCTTTTGTTTTCCTCAACCAAGGCCAATTGCTACTGTTACTCTGTTTTCTAAAAGACTCCTAAGGCTGCTAACTCTCCCAAGTAGAAAGGGTGTTCAGTACCTGTGCTGCCACAAAGAACAGTGAGGTGTTGGCTGATTGATAGCTATGTGAAGGTTTACAGCCAAACACTGTTTACTAACCAGTCTGTTTAAATCCAGGTTTTCATTCACACAATACGACTTTGTGTTTTCATGCTACACAAATATGATTTTTAAAAAATCATTAGCTTGACTAAAGACCCACACTAGGCTTATTGTATCTTCAGGTGACACACAGCTAATGGGAAATGACAAAGCATTCAAGAACAAAATCAAAATTCCCCAAAGATCTTTAAAATGCTGAACCAATGAGCCCTGTTTGCGGGGGGGGGGCATGTGGAGTTCGTTCTTAGCATGCATAGAGCAATAGGGACTATCTACAGCCTAGGAAAAAAACAACCCAGAAGCAAAACAAAACATCAGTGGGAAATGGCAGGCTCTGGGGTTATAAAATCCATCTCCTCGGCCATGTAGTTGCTGCTAAAAAACAAGGCATAGTTTAATGTGGTTGCCAAGAAGGCTAATAAAATCCTAGGCTGCTTACCACATATGTAGTATTTAGAACAAAGCCTTCTGCCTTGATCTGCATTCAAGAGAGCACAGTTGAACCCTGTGCCAATTTCACGGCACTGCAACCTAGAAGGTGTCCTAGCAGCTAGGATCTGTCCAAGGATCATCAGGATGGCTGCTCAGCCAGGACAGGAGGAATGAAAGAAATGGAAGACCTTTGCTGGAGCGGAGTCTTGAAGGGAGGGAGGCAGTGGAATGTACCTGTGGTCTCAGTGACTTTGGAGGCCGAACAGGAGGATCACTTGAGTCTAGGGATTCAAGGCCAGCATGGACAACAGGACTTCATTCCACAAGCAGAGAATCAAGAGCGTGTTTCAGTGGCAGAGACTGGGTATGTCCTTGTACACAGGACCCTGGCTTTGACCCCAGGGTCAAGAGCAGCAGCAACCAAGATAGGGGTTTCTAATTACTGATAGCCTTTTCCACGAAAGATAGGCCAGCAGAAGCAAATTATAGTCTTCAATGGAAAACTTTCATCCAAGCAGTCTGAAGATGGCTCTGCCCATGTGGACAAAGAGTCAGGTATCATTGCGGAAATAGTCCAAAGGTGAAATTAGAAGGTCTGTATCCAAGGATGCTGGTGAAAGGACGCCAAGCTGTGCATGGAGAAGTGAACTTTCGGCTTTGAGATTCTATGTTCTTCATAAAAATATAAGGCATTTCGAGGTAAGAAAGATAGCTCTGGAAACATTCTTCAACTTTTTCTATCCGTTAAGACAGCGTCTCAATATGTAGCCCAGGCTAGCCTTAAATGTCTCGTTCTTCTGCCTCAGCCTCCTGAGTGCAGTTATTATTTTCAAAAATCTAAAGTGTGAAAAGTATCGAAATATTTCCTGCCTGAGTCGAGGCTGATAAAGACTGAGTAGGAACACACACAGAAAGCTCAAAGGCGGGGAGAGCATGTGACAGTGGGAAGCCTTGGAAGCAGCCACCAGGGTGTCTTCCTGGGCTTGTTTGCTTTGGACTCTGTGAGCATGGGCCACAATAATCAAGACATAAATTGCTAGTAATTTAATCCTCTTTTAAGAAAGGATTCGGAGCAGGGCTATGGCTGCTCTCCCAGAGAGCAGAGAGTTTTCTGGCCGCCCACATAAGCCAACCAGCTATTCCTTGGGGGCATTCCAACCAGACAACCAATAACCTCTCATTCATCCCTTATTGAATACTTGGGCTACACCCAATGTGTAAGAGGACTTGAAGAGCATCCCCATTCTACCTACAGGACTTGTGAGGTTTTTATTTTGGTTCCTCCTGAGTCTCGAACCACAGGCCTGTGGGCCTGTGGGCCTGTGGGCCTGTGGCTTCCTCCTAGAGAGAGGAAAGAGGAACTAGTGAAATTACTGCCGACAGAGAGAAGGGTACTTTTCTCCTGGGCACTCGGAGAGCCCCGTCTGAACCTCTCACCCACATACCCGGAGATAAATAATTCAGAGGCAAAACAAAGAGAAACACAGTAGTCATACTGGCTGAACACCTGCGGGGCTGGGCCCAGCCTGGGG
>LOJH01005401.1:2057-12998 GCA_001685095.1 Ellobius talpinus | reverse complement strand
TCTCTCTCTGTCTCTGTCTCTGTCTCTGTCTCTGTCTCTCTCTCTCTCTCTCCTGCCTGCCAGTCAGGACATAAAGGCCTCAGCTATTGCTCTAGCACATTGCCTGTCTGCATCCTGCTGTGATGCTCATAGTTCATCTGAAACTACAGGCAAGCCCCCAATTAGATACTTTATTTTATCGGAGTAGCCTTGGCCATGGTGTCTCTTCACAGCAATAGAACAATGACCAAGACAGCTTCCTTTCATAAACACTTTTTAGTGAGTATTTTGTCACAACAATGAACCCAGTTACTGGTTACAAGATGACTGCTCAGAAGAGCACCATATATGAAAAGCTATAATGACCCTGTCCAGAGGACTGAGCCTGAGCTCAGAGGTACAGTGTAGAGTGCACAGAGACAAGGCTCCTCTGTTGCTGCGTTTGAGTTACAAGTAACTCTGGAAGCCAGTGGGGGCTTGTGACTTCCTGAGCTGGGACTGACCTCCACAGGACTATTATAGACTTTATGCAATGCACTTCCTGAGAAAAGATTTTACTCTCCCCCTCTCTATCCCATGCACTTGGGTCCCTCACATGGCCTTTTGTTCTTGGAGAGGACAGGAATTCTGAAGGCCGGGTCACACCACTGCTTCCTCGGGTCATCTTCCCAGACATGTCTAAGCCTCAGAATCTTTGCATTGTTTTGCACATCTTGTTTGGAAAGCTTTTAAGCAATAATATGGGATAACTGTATTTCCAGCACACACGAGAGCATAGAGAGTAAGACAATATGAACCACCCATCATCCATAGTTTTCAAAAATTAACCCTTTGCCTCATTGTGTTTTTATAATTGTTAGAACAAAATCTTTGCATATCTGTTCTTAGTGAAGGGAAAAGCACTAACAATCTAATTCCAGTGGGTTTCTGGCTTCCTTGGAGTCTTCAGACAATGCCAACTGTGGATTTGTGTATCACAACTGTGATGGCTAATCTTGGTTGTCAACTTGACATAACTGGGGAGAGGGAACCTCACTTGAAGAATAGATTGCCTGTGAACATGTCTATGGGACATGTTCTCAATTGCTGACAGATGCTGGAAGGCCCAGCCCTCTGTGGATGGTACCATCCCTAGGCAGTTGGGCCTGGACTGTATAAGAAGGACTAGCTGAATATAACCCGAGAGCAAGCCAGAGACCAATGTGCATCCGAAGTCCCAACCTCACTTCTGCCTCCAGGTTTTTCACCTTGAGTTCCTATCCTGGCTTCTCTGAATGATGAACTGTAGCCTGTAAGCTGAAATAAATGATTTTCTCTCCGAAGTTGCTCTCGGTCATTATGTTGATCACAGCCACAGAAAATGATTAGGGCAGCACCTGAGTCCCAGATCTCTGCTCAGCCACATGATTGCCAATAAAATGTTCATTCATTCTTTGGACAAATCTTCTCAAACTGTCATTGTGAATCTTTCTCTGCCACTTTGCCAGATGGTCATGGGATGAGCACCCCAT
The DNA here is from genome assembly GCA_001685095.1 of Ellobius talpinus. Lineage (NCBI taxonomy): Eukaryota > Metazoa > Chordata > Mammalia > Rodentia > Cricetidae > Ellobius > Ellobius talpinus. The sequence goes on along the minus strand of LOJH01005401.1, from coordinate 11,508 downwards.
CCCCACCCAATTTAAGAGCTCTGAGTCTCCAAATGCAGCAGGCATGAAAAGGTGTGCCACAACCTACTTGAAAGTTTGCTCCAGAAAAGAAGAAGATGCTATTCATTTTATTTTGATGAAACAACTTTTCAAACATCGCTCAAAGAATTTTAGTGTTCAGAACAGCTGAACTCCTGGGAAGCTAAGCATCAATTCACCACTACTGCAGAGGCTACGCAGGGGTTTATTAGGAGGTAACTCTCTTGGTTCTTAGGCATGGATTTCCACTTCAGTTCATCTCCACTAAAATGTACTGTAAATGGTTCAAGCTTGAAATGCCTGAGGCCGAACGCCTTCTCTTTCCATCCAATTATCTCCTCTTTCCAACTCCTCTCACCACCCCCATGATTCTCACCCCATATACCATGCATGATTCTTCCAGCTACCCTCATTCAAAGCCCTGGAGCTGTCTCAATTCTCTTGTCTCATTTGCTTTTGAGATCCTATAACTCCCTAAATTCTGGAGTTGCTCCTAACGATATTTCTTGTAGCTGCTAGTTCTAATTCCACCGCCATTATTCAAGTTGGGGCATTTTATAGCATTTGAGTTTGACGATTGCAGCAGATTTTGCCCTTTTACCTTCTTCTAACCTATTAGCCACATCTGAGAAATCTCAAAGGAGGGTTTTATGTGATCCCGCTCAGCATAAACTCTTTGGTTCCCAATTTTTTACTGTGGAATGTCATATTGTTGTCTTCCACAATCTTTATATGTCCACCTTTCCAGATGCTCACACTGCCAACTCATGTACCGTGGGCACAGAGCACTGTTTATTTTACTCCTCTGAGCTTGCCCATAGCATTCACTTAAATACAGGATCTCACTCTGCCTTCCAAGATGGCCTCAAACTCATGGCAATCCGCCTGCCACATGCTGGGATTACAGGCATCTGCCCCCATGCCCAGATTCTTGTTCAATTAGTTCCTCAGTCTGAATCTTTGGTCCCTTCATCCAGTAAACTAACTAGTCTTCATTGGGTACTTAACACAAGCTGGATCAAAAGATTCAGCCTATGGTAGAACAGAGAACAAAACAGCGATAGTGCTTGCTCACCCAAACCTTGCAAACCTCATGGAGCAGTAGAGAAAACAAGAGGAAGCAGGCAGTTGGCATACCAGGCTGAACAGAGCCAATGGCCCCAGCTCCAGGCAGGTGGGCATTCCAAACCGGCTTCCCAGGCATGATATAGTCTTTCTGACAGCTAGGTCAAGAAGAGGGGAAGAACTTGAGAACGGAGGAAACGGTGCTTCTCAGACTCCACCCATGCTTTGGCACCCACTTCTAATATCTCCTTGACTGCACGGGTGGGGTGCTGTGTGAGCACAGACTCCAAGTCATACAGGTCTAAATTCTAACCAGGACCCTGCCGCATGCTGCTCGAATAAATGACTGTGCAAATGGTATGCAATCTTACCGGCTGTAGGCTTCCTTACTTGCAAAGGTGCTAACTCTATTAGCACAAATTCCACTCATTCAATAAATATTTGTAAAGTGTAAGGGCAAGATGCTCTTCATGGTGATGAGGAAAACATGAAAAAATGACAGACACCCACATATGACATTAACAGTTTGCTGGGGGGCAGACAGTAAGAGAACAAACGTATACACTGTAGAACAAAATTGAGGGTGGTACATTCTCTTGAGAAAATGAATCAGACAGGGAGTATGGAGTATACGCATGGAGTTTCCGTTCATTCATTGGTTTCTTTATTCTTTAACACATTTTCTTGCTTAAATGAATGGCATTGAAAGCCTTCCATATGCAGACACTGTTCCAGGATCCAGGGTTATAGCAGAGAACACAGAGGGAAACACTTGCCCTTATGGAGCACACACTTTGATAGAAGAAAGAGGATAACAAATAAGACATAGGAAAAAGAGGATCGTTGGGAGGTACAGATGTGGATGCTGATCAAGGAGATGGGGAAATGAACAGTTGCGGCCTAGTGGAAAAGCAAGAGTGAGGTGGAGAAAATATTGGCTCACTTGGAAAAGAGCCTGCCATAGAAACCCGAAGACCCGAGTTCAGATGCCCAGAAACCATGTGAAAAGCCAGGCACAGAGGTTCACATCTGCAATCCCAGCCCAGGGCAGGGGCTCAGGCAAGGCAGGAAGTACTTTGTGATAAGCAATCTTAATTATCACCTTGATGGGATTTAGGGTCACCAGGGAAATGCACATACGTCTTTGATGGTATTTCTGGAAAAGTTTGGCTAAGGAGGGAAGGGTGAGTGGCACTGTCCTGTGGACTGGGGTGACACATTGAATAATCAGGGAAAGCAAGCTGAGCACCAGCGTTCACTTCTCTCCTTCCTGACTGCTGATGCAGTGTGACCAGCTGCCTCACGCTTGGACTACTGTGCCTCCCCTTCCATGCTAGGCTGTATCTCTTCTTAAATTGTCAGGCAGAATAAGCCTATCTCCCTTACATTGCTTCTAGTCAAGCATTTGGTCACAGCAATGAGAAAATTGATTTATACTTGAGGGGACCAAGGAAGGAAAATTTGAGATGAATAAACGAGAAGGCATTTGAGCAAGTCCCTGGCACAGTCCAGGGTCAAGAGAGCTCGGGCTGGTCAGCTCCATGAGTATCACAATTCCTATGCTTGGGGGCAGGAGGAAGGTTGTGACATCCTTCTGGAGGGAGACTGGACCTTGTCCACTGCAGTTGTTGAATTATGTTTGCTTGAATGCACGAGAGGAAAGGAAGACACTATAATCAGTCATGGAAACTGCTCCAATCAGTTTCCCTGCTCTCCTTCCCTTCCAAGGAAGAGATCCTGGCCAAGACACTCCTGTTGTCAGAGGGAGGGAAGTCAAGGTCTGTATGCTCCACCCGCTAGCCAACCTTCCGTGGCTCTTCACCAAGTGTGGCTCCACCTGCCGCAGAATCGGCAGGAACACTGAAGAAATAGAAATACCTGGACTGTATCCCAGACCCTCTCATTCTTAATTTCTACGGGGAGAGTCTGGGATCATTCTGTAATGGACACATTTGCCGAGTCCTTGGAAACAAAACTGTAAGCACTACCGACACTAAAGAAGGTGACCCCTTGTTGACATCCTCCCTAAGCAGCAGATCATTTCTGGCCACGATATGGTGAATTACAACCGCTCTACAATTTTATGATAATGTGTGCTCATCACCTAGTCAAAGCGCTGCAGCTGAGTTAGTCCCAGGCTGGCTCACATCCTCACGCACATTGTCAGGGGACCGCTTCAGCCCAGGGCCTCTTGCCAATTACCACTCACTTGAACTTTTGCAGCTTGAGAAGTCTGAGGGAACACATCCATGCAGCTCCTCTTCTTATTCTAGAAGTCTCCAAACAGTGAATGCAATGCCATCCTTCCAACATTCTTAAGAAATAGGGTAACACACCTCTTCAGCTATGCTGACGGAAAGGCCTCAGTTTCTTCATATAACTACAAGTAGGGTTAAAGATGTGCTGACTTTTGGCAACATTTTTTCCCCAAAATGGGCCCTTTAGAGCCCATCTTCCCATGCCACTGAAATGCCAACTCTATGGCAGTGTTCTCATGTCTTCTATCGCTTTCTCCCCAGAGCCTAGAAGACTATCTCACACAGTAGTCATTCCATAAATGAATAAATCCATTTCACTTCCTGAAGTCAAGAGCCACATTTGTTTGCACACATCTCCATCTGTGGAGAATCACGGTTTCCTGTAGTCTCCTCCTGCATTCCTCTGCCCTCCTGGTAACGACCCCTGTATAAATCTGTGCAGTCTTCGCTTTACATGTAACTTTCTGGTGACCCCATAAAAAATTGGCAGAAATGCTCGGAAAGGATGATATTGTAATTGGTCTTGAGGGGGATCCATGGAGGGATAAATTTCACATTATTCATGTTTCCAGATGGGCCTTGGTCCCCAGGGCAGTCATTCCACAACCTTTTCTCAGCATTAAGTTTACTCCAAGAAATATAAATAGTGATTTAGGGCTTGATTGCTCCCCACAAAGGGCTCCCCTGCCTTGGTGCAGGGTGGGAAGTAGGGTAGAGGAAAACGCAGCTGGGAAGTAGGATGGTGGCCTGGGGTCCACAGGGAAGCCTCTGTGTGTGAGCAAGATATTGCTCTGCAGGGTTTCTCTAGGGGATGAGAGCTGAGGGTGGGAAGCTGTGGAAGGGGCAGGAGATGAGCTAGAAGGGGCTTGTGGGAGTCAGTGGTAGGCATTTTCCAGAGCTAAGAGCGGCAGAAAGCCTTGGAGGCTGGCATGCTCAGGTTGGATTAGATGGTGGCCAGTTCCTGCCCTTCCCACTAAGCAATCTGTAAGCCTTCAGGCTACTACTGTCCAAAGCTATACTACCAACCCTGATGATCAGTGAGGGTGACAGATGTCACAAATTGCCCTCTGATCCCTAAGGCCACTTCCAGGTGCTGCTGAAGATGGACTGTAGTATTGTAGTTTGAACTGTAATGCTCACTAGCCTTTAAAATTTCTTGCATGTGCGTGTGTGCGTGTGTGCACAGACATACCTGTATCACAGTGTGTGTGGAAGTCAGAAGACACCTTTTGGGGTTCAAATTTTGCTTTCCACTTTGTATTTAAGGCAGGATCACTTTCGTCTCTGAATCTCTTTGTAGTCAGGGTGGCTGACCCACGAGCTTGGGGGTGACTCTTCTGTCTGAACATTCTACTCGCAATAAGAGTGCTGGTGCCATAGACGTGTGCACCCAGCTTTTTTTGTCGTTGTTGTTGCTTTTTTACTTTTAATGTCCCAGAGATCAAACTCAGGTCATCAGGCTTTCAAGACAAATACTTTACCTCCTGAGCCGCCATCCTGCCCTCGACTGTCATGGTAACATGCTGGGTAGGGCTCTGCCCGGAGAGCCTGGGGAGTACAGCACAACCACAAAGTGCACCAAGCACCATTTTTCACAAATAAATTCTCCATGGCTTAGCCTCAAGTTTTCCCTCTTGTCAGACATTTCTCGCATGTCTCCTAGTGCTTCCAAATGATACACTCAAGACAGATAGGTCAAGATTCTTTTTCCAGAGCTCTCAAATCTGGAATCAGTGGAATCCTGATAGTGTAAGGATATAATGGTTCAGTTTATGAGAGAAAACCATCTGGCTAAACCCTCAACTGGAATCTCCCCATGAACCTGGGTAGATTCTAAGCTCTTTCGTGAAGAGCGATATTAGGAGGCTGCTGTAACACCTTGCAGCCCTTGCTTGCTTTTGGGCTCTGCAGTGTCCGTTAGCCCCACAAGCAAAGTTGTTGCTGTTTTTTTAATCATGACTCAGCTGATAATTCTCCAACAACTTCCTATAGCCATCGTGAATTCTGTCTCCTCACAGCTTCTGCGCGGCTCAGAAAGGCGTGGTCCTGCTTGTATGTGTGAATTCTCCAGAAGCTTTCTCTGGTCTACAGTAAGCCTGGGTCTCTTCTCACTCTGTCCTTGCTTGCCTTACTACCTGTCATTCAGGGCTCAGCTCAAACAGTTCCCTGGAGAATTTCCTAGTTGCTCTATCTCACATAGGTCATAACCTTTGCCCACAGCACCTCTTTATCTCTGCAGCTTATCTCATATTCTTACAGCAAGAATATTATGGCAATTTATAGTAATAAACATTTCTTGAAGGAATGGATATGTATCAGTTTCTAAACACTGTAAGGTTGGGGATGTGTCTGTGACTGTTACCATCTTACAGATGGTTTGACAGAACTTAACACAGTACTTATGAATTTTTGTTAAATTAATGTGAACCAAGCACTAGATCTGTGACTGGGGACCCTAGAATCCCCTCTTTGTGCCAGACAGAGACCCGGGCAGAAGAATTCTCGGTGACGCTGGTTAAGATTGCTAGTATCCAAGTTGAGGCTGGAACTAGGTGACAGAGCACTCGCTCAGCCTGCGCCAGTCCTGGGGTTCAGCCCTCACCACTAAAGAAAGAAATTGCCAGGAACATGATGCCATTTCTTATTTCCTAACTGGAAATGCAGTGTGTGAAGGCTCAGGGGGCATGCTGCCAGCCAGGACCATAAAGAACAACTAACGGGAGCAGGGCCAGCTGAGAGGTGATGGAAGGGTGACAGCACAGCTGTCCTGGGCTGGGTGTCATCCCGAGGCTGGCTTCTGCCGTTCCCTGATATGTTCTGTAGCTACGCTTGCTGGATTGACAGCCTCCCTGTTGAAAACTGACAAGGAGAAAATTAAAGCTTGCCTCTTTTCCTGGTCACACATGAATAGCCAACAGGACCTTAGCAGCTGGTTCAAATTCAGATTTCCCTTGTCAGGTATTTAGCAACTGTGAAGATCAGGTTCACGCCAGTCCCCCTTCCCTGGGCTAACTAGCGAGCAGCATTTGCATTTCTTTATAATGTGCCCCTCACCTTCTGTTCCCCTGATAGCACAGTATCAGAATCATGTTCTGTCTTCACAGATGTTCCATATTGGAAAGCACGCATATAAATACAGACAGAGAGAGAGGCTATGCCTGTGTCCAACCCTCTTAACAACTTAAGGTCAAGGATTATTTTCTTTTCTCAGAATCCAGTGTCAACAGAAGAAGGTTTGTCAATCACTAGGAATTTGAGTGTTTGCTAACCTTCCAAGAATGGAAAATTCCAAACGCTGTGAAAGAGTCTACTGTCTGTGCAGATTCACTCATGGATCCTAAACCAGACGGCTGTTCCACTGCCTCATGGAAAGGAAGACATCAGCGTTGGCGTGTTTCCACGCCTCTGAAACACCTGGCAGTGCTGTTCGAGTCCTGTCTCCCTCAGCTCTGTCAAATGATCAGAGCTGCTACAGACAGATAACCTTCATCCCCTTCTTCATGTCTCGTCCTGACCCACGGCGCGCACAGAATGGGAAGGACACCGTGTCCTGCCAGCTGTGCCCAGGACCTTCTCTGCAGAGCGCAGGAAGAACTTAGGGGAGAATTAAGAAGCAAGTCTAGCCTTCCCAAGCCAGGCCCCAGAACATTGCTTCCTGTCCCCTGCATAGGGATGAGAATTAAAGAACAGGATAGGAATTCTCCTTCCCTCCAAGACACTCAGGAGAGAGGCTCCCCTGAGCCTTACAGGGAACTTGTTTTTGACCCGAGGGTCAGACAATAACTTACCAGGAATTTTAATTGACTGCCAAGAAATTGCTAAATTCGTTTCTAACTTTGACAGAAAGAGCTAAATGTTAAAGAAATGAACTGAGCAGAGAGATTTTGATTTGTTTTGTTGTTCGCATTCTCTTTTTCTTTCTTTCATTCTCTTCTCTTCTCTTTATTCCTTCCCATTTCCCTCTTTCCTTCTTTCCTTTCTTCTGTCTCTCCTTTCCCCTCCCCTTGGAGTGGCATTTTATTTTTATTTTAATAAATAAAGCTTGCCTGAGGATCAGAAAAGTAAAGCAGCTACACTGGCCGGTCTTACAGACCAGACAGCGATGACACACACCTTTAATCCCAGTAGCCACACTAGCTTGCCTTAGAAACCAGGTGGTAGTGGTGCGTGCCTTTAATCCCAGAACTAGAGAGGATTATAAAACAGGACGAGACAGCTCTTAGTTTCAGTCTCGTTCTGAGATTCCTGGAGGTAGGAATGCCATTTTTGGACTGAGGTAGAGGTAAGAACCAGTGACTGGCTGTGTTGCTGTTCTGACCTTCAGATTGAATCCCAGTTTCTGTCTCTGGGTTTTTATTAATCATGTTTAATTCCCTCCCCATTCCAACTTTCTTCTTTCTTTCTCCTTCCTTTCCCTCTCCTCTGTCCCCTCCTTTCTTCCTTCCTTCATGCTCTCCTTCCTTCCCACCTTACTTCTTATTTGTCTGTCTATCTTTCTGTCTTTCTCCTCCCATCCTCTCTCTTGATTCTTCCTTTCTTTCATGAGCATGACCCTGAAATGCTGAAAGCTAATGACTGGATGACAACTGACCACACAGAGCCACAAGAAGTCTGAATATCTGCTAAAGCCACATGTATTATAAATCTCTCATGTCAACAAGTGTGCTAATCTGTTCCAGCCTACAACTTCCCCAATATACTTTGTGGTGCTGTGCTCACTCAAAACAGGTAGGAATGTCTGAAGTGTTAGGATAACCAGACCATTTCCTGACATAGCAGTTGAATGAAAACTGTCAGGGTCCTGGAGAAGACCCACAAAAGATCACCATCCACATACACAATAAGAGCGTTTATTATACCATCATGCATGTGGGGTCACTCACCTGTACAAAATAACAATGACCCTGAGAGGAACATGTGGACTCCTTTTAAGCATAGCTAAAGCGAGTTTAAGGAGAAATTAGGTCATCTCAAAGTTAATTGGTTAAGCAAGCATCAGTTATATTTGTATATTTCTAATTGACTGAGGTTTAGTTTTATCTCTTTTGGACACATCTGTATAAGCTTGGATATGATCCAGAAGGGGCTGCTGTGTTCGTCCTTGAGATGCTGTGAGGCTGACTTAGGCCCTCTGTTCTCTTTCTTGGGCATGAATGTAAGGGTACAGTGGATAATTGGCTCTTTGTTGGGAGAGACACCTGTGTGTTCTTCTCAGTTGAAAAAGTGGGAGAGTTTAACTGCTTCAAAAACCATACTCATTTGCCTTCAGTGTGAAGAACTGGTGTTCCAAGTCACCAACCTCACTTCCCATCCTTGTGGGTGTCAGAGGACACATCTTTGTTCACTCTTGAATTTTCCTTTGCTCAAATTTATCTGCTCTTACACCTACTTGATATCATTCATATTTATACATATATATAACATAAACTATATTTAAGACTTACACTTGAATTACCGAGCATTTAAACATCTGTAACAAAGCTGAGCTTGCTCCTTGGAGCTTGTGATATTCAACAGCCAATGCCCATCTCATCACTTGCTCTGCAACTCTTTGCATTGGCCATTTTATTTTCATCATGAAAGAAACATTCTCACTGGGTGCTGCATTTTTGTAATCCCAGCACTGGGGTGGCAGAGGTCAGAGACTCTCCAGTTCAAAGGCATGCTGGGCTACCTAGCAGGACTCTGTCTCAAAAACAAACAAAAACAAAAGTCAGGGTTTTGGATGTGGCTCGGTTGGTATTGTCCATGCCTAGCATGCACAGAGCCCTGGGTTCCAGCCTTAGTCCTTCATAAACTGTTCATGATGGTCCACACCTGTAATCCCAGCACTTACTTGGAAGGAGGATGCAGGAGGAAGTCATTCTCAGCTATAAGGAGTTCTGGGCCAGTCTAGGCTACAAGAGACCTTGTCTGAAAAAACCAAAACCAATATAAAAACCCCAAAAGAACAAAGGCCAGGGGTGTAACTCAGTTACAAAGCCATTACCTAGCATGTATAAAGCTAGGTTCGTGCTCCCGAACTGCTGTGCAACAATGGTCTTTTATCCTGTCACTGTATTATTTTTAATAAAATTCTGATTGGCCAGTAGCCAGGCAGGAAGTATAGG
>LOJH01005400.1:21651-34223 GCA_001685095.1 Ellobius talpinus | reverse complement strand
GTAAACAAACATTTATAAACAATATTGGGGAATTTGGGCATAGTTCTCTCCAAAATGCTTCCTGCCTTTTTGGGGCAAAGTAATTTTTGGGGTTATTTACGGTGACCTTTGGGGGGGTCTTGGTCCATAAAACCACATTAGTCTGGAAGGATTCCACAGGTTCTCATCCTCTGTGGAAACAAAAGAAGAACTTCTTTTCTAAAGCAACAAATTCTTAGACCCAAATTTTGGAATCAAGATACCTTTGAAATATATATGCTGGTTTAGCTTAGCAGCCCATACAATAAAACATCTCTTTGTACTTAGCTCCTTTACAATCAAAAAATTCAAAGAAAACACAATAATATACATAATTCAGACTCTCCGTATATGTTCCAATTTTTATGTGGCTTATTTTTTTACTTTATTTTAATCTATGACTGTCTGTATTCTGTCTCTTTAAAGACTGTTTCATTTATTTATTTTTATAAACCATTTACTTCCTTTTATGACTTTCTATACTCTTTTTCTTTTCTCTCCCAAGCCTACATACATTTTTTAAAATACACTGTGTCATATTATTTAGAGGCCTTTTATGTCTGAATCTGTCCTGTTATGTATATGTAATCCTTTTCTGTCCTGGAGAGCTTTTAAAATGGTAAGGAGCTTGGTTGATAAGGCTCTGGGTGCTGGCTCCATCTCTCTTTTCCTTTTAAAAAGGCAGAGGTATCATTACTGCCAGCTCTGGGACTACCAGGTAGGAGCTGCACTCTCCACTTTAACTCTGAGAAGGAGTGTAAAGCACATAAACCCTTTTTACCTGAGTAAAAGCTAAATCTGCCATGCAGTGCAATGTGAGGCATGGAAATATCTCTGTGTATGGCAGCGGGAATCTGCCATGCTCTCTTAATCCCAGTGTTGTGGGTTTTAGCACAACATTGGGTGCCAGATAAAGATGGACATTATAAAGAAATCCCACACTAGCTCAGAATTGAGTATAATAAAGGGCTATTTATATAGGGGTAGACTCAGATCACGGTCCTCTGCATGAACGGGGAAACAGGAACCGAATCCAGTAGTGGGAAGAAAGAGAGAGAGAGAGAATGCACTATTTACATTGGCATTTATATTATAAGAGGCTACTGGCTGAAGGAGTTTCTACAGCAAGAAAAAAAATGTTTCTAAAGTCACAAAAATCCCCATCAAAGAAGGGGCTGGCAAGTAAGAGGAACTGAGCTGAAAGGAGAGTTCGCCCAGCTCAACCTTGTCAAACTCTACAAGATAGATGACTGCAGAATCATCTGAGTTGTCCAGGTAGTTTTCTATATCTTTGACCAAGCACTTAGTACCCAGAGTGCATATCTGAATGCAAGTGTGCAGTTCTTCCACTGTAATCTAAATGCTGAGATGAATAAATGGTTTGTAGTTCATTCCTTGCTTCATTAAATGGGGCATGTTATCCTTTGACTATCATTTTTCAATTTTATTTTATTTATGTGGGGCAGTGTGGGTGTGAGTGGTTGGGTAGTTCTGTGTTCATTCATTCAACAAAATTGTGTTGCAGAAAAACAAAAATTTAAAGTGTTATTTTATACTCACCTTGGGCAAGAAGCTAGAGCACGTACCCTGGATGGTATATTAGCTATGAAACAGTTACTTATATTTTGTAATTCCAAGACCTACAGAAAAAAAGAGGGAACTTTGAACATCCTCCCCACTGTGAAGAATCTTGACTATCATTCTGTTTCAAGCTGTTGAGTCAACTGCCACATGGTCATGGGGTCTACAAGAAGGCCTGAGTCAGCCACCTGGGCAGACGAGATAACATCATCACCCATGACTCAGATGGTGGTATGGACTTTGTGTTCTCATGAGTTCTTCTTGTCCCCAGTGGGTTTATATTACAATTTAGGAATGCCCAGGTTAGGAAATTCCAACCTTCCAAAGTGGCTGTTCCAGCTGCTCTCAAATTCACTCAATAGCAAAGTCTCTCCCTAAAGGGAGAACAGAGTGAGGTTTTCTTATTCCAAACAAAACTTCTCTCTGCCTCAGAGGAAACTATTATCCATAACATCCAAGATTATGATGCTTATTAAACATAATTAAAGTTATCTCTTCTAGTTGTAAGTTCACTGAACAAAACAACAGCAGCAACAACAGCAAAAGCAATGAGAACAAACTGAGAGGGCAACATCCGTGCAGAGAATATCCTGGATTGGAACATGGGTGCACGTGGCTCTGACTGTTCATGTGATGACGCTGAAGTATAGACACATGTGGGAGAGAAGGAGAGCCCTGCAGAGTATCCATGGAATGACATTTCCAGCAGTGGGAACAGTGCATGGAATAAAGTACCGGAGACTAAATACGAGTGTGCTGAACCTTGCATCTCTGTGACAGAGAGCCTCCTGTAGACAACTTGAATAATCTTGGCTCACCGTTTCAGATGGTTTAGTTTCAGACTGGTCCTATGTATTTAGGAAGAATACCTTTGTGGCAAAGGCATGGAGCAGGGAAACTTCACCTCGTATCACAGAAGCAGGGGTGGGGGAGCAGGGAACCAGGGACAGTATGACCACCCATGTGGTCTACTTCTCCCATCTAAGGACCCCTCCTAAAATTTTCAGTCTCCCGAAGAAGCATGACCAGCTGGCTAGCAGGTTTCCAACACATGAGCCTGTGGAGGCACTTCATATTCAAACCACGAGTTTCTCCTCTTTTGGGGACACACCGTAGCTGGGAGTAAGTGGGGGGGAGTATATAGGAAAGGAGACTAATGGCCAGATTGTGTAAGGCCTGAGAAACTGGGGTGGGGGTATGTGTTCACAATGACTGCAGTCAGAAACCACCAGAGGGCTTTTAGTCGGATGATTTATATTCTGGTTCTTGCTGTTGTGTGGAGACTTAGGTCCATGGAGGGGAACAAGAGCCTAGGTAAGGGAATGATTTCTAAGCTTTTCAGGCGGGAGATAACACTGACTCAGGCAGTGGCAGTTAGACTTGCAGAGTGATCAGACACATAGCTGTAAATCATACTGTTGGATTAAGAAATAGAGTTCATATTTCATTATAACACATTCAAGTTCAACATTCCCAAACATATCTCTTGGCCCTGGTAAGATACAGATGGTGCAGTCATGTTTCCTCACTTCTGTATGACTGTCTCTTGGGCGTTTCATCTCTCCCCAGAGCCCTTAGTCTTGCTTACTAATGAAGCACTTGCCTGCTCTCACTGAGGTGAGCCTTAAGGTCATTATCACCAGCCCAGGGCTCTCTTACCAGCCTCCATCCGCATCTATTCTTATTCCTTCTGTGAGTTATCATAACTTATTTCTATTGATCTGTTGAGCTGCCTTTTCCAGTCACCAGAAAGTAAGTTTTGTGACAGCCTCCTTGTTCATAATTACACTCCAAGAACTCCTGGTTCTAGTCCCAGTCCTCAACAAACAATATCTAGTACTCTGGGGTATGCAATGCATATGGATACTATCCTAATGTCTTTTTCCGTGTTAATGCATTGAATCCTCCCAACTGCCTGATGAAGACAAGTCTACTGTGATTCAACCTTTATAGATGAAGGACTTACAGAGCACCAAGGCCACTCATCTGAACTTCCAAATCCTGTGAAGAAGTGAAGCTAGGAGGGGTCTCTCTCCTCTGTCTGTGCTCTCTACTGTCCCATTCATTGGTAATGAATGAACCACAAAAATGGCTGTGCTTAGTCCTCCCCTTAGCTCTTAGTATCACTTTTAATTTTTCTTCTTTCATTTGAATCAAGGGTGCCTTTACAAATAAGAGAAAAAGCTAAATGGCTATTAGCCCTGAATATAACTTTACTAAAATTATTATGTGGAGAAGATGCTGGTTTCTGACTTTTCTCAATTATCTGTTTTTGAGAATTTCATATATAAGCACTATTGCTGTGGAATAATCCAATTGTACACTGTAAAGATTTGCCACTTGAATTGGTTTAATAAAATGCTGACTGGCCAGTAGCCAGGCAGGAAGTATAGGTGGTGGGATAACCAAACTAAGAATGATGGGAAGGAGAAGGGTGGAGTCAGGAGTCACCAGCCAGATGCAAAGGGAACAGGAGATGAATGCACCATGCTAATAAGGGTACTGCCACATGGCAGAGTGTAAATAAGGAATATGGGTTAACTTAAAATGTAAGAGCTAGTTAGTAATAAGCCTGAGCTATTGGCTGAGCATTTATAATTTATATTCAGCCTTTGAGTTGGTTATTTGGGACTAGGTGGTCAGCACAGGAAATGTCCAATTACACACTATATTTTCCTTGTTTTCCACTTCTTCCCTATACTTCTTCCTGTACCCCCTAACTTCTTTTTAAGTTCATGGCCTCTTATTCTTTAATTATAGTGATCACATACTTGTCTCTTTCTCTCTCTCTCTCTCTCTCTCTCTCTCTATATATATATATATACATATTTGTCAATACAACCTGTTGAGGTAGAGTCTCTCACATGTGTTTGTGTTTAGGGCTGCCCTTTTGGGATTGTCTAACCTATGGGGGTGCTCATCCCTGAAGACTAATTTCCCCTCTGTCAGAGACTGTTAATTGCCCATAGTTCTTCTAAGGGTGGAGCTTTGTGAGGTCCTCCACCCCCATCAGGAAGTTACTCATGGCTGAGATTGAGCCTTATTTTACTTGTCAAAGACACCCGCGTTTTCCCCTCAAAAAACAAGGAAAACAATTTTACATTTTCTGCTCCTTCTTCCCTCACTTCTACAGACTGTAGAGGGCTCTGTGTTCACCAAATTCTAATACTTTTAAGCTGCCAAGTTTACTGACAATAGAATCTCTTAAATTATTTTGTGATATTTTGTGAAAAAAAACAGTCTGTGAAAGCATTTACATCAATTGTCTCCATTGCTTGCTGTTTGCTGATTCATTCACATGCTATGCTGTGACCAGGTACATCCAAGCCAGACTTTCTTCGTGCCAGTGGGCCCAGTAGCCCTTCATCTTGGCCAACTCAATACTTATTTGTTCAATTCAAGTAAAGTTAACCATGGATCTTATTTGGTGAAATCATGTAAAATACATCCAACTTGGACTGCGGGGAGAGCTTAGTAGCAAAGTACTTGCCTTACAAACACAAAGAATGGAGTTCAATGACCCAGAACCGATGTAAAAAGCTTGGGTGTTGTGGCTTATAATCCCAGTGCTGCAGAGATGGACAGATGGGTCTCTAGGGCTTGCTGGACAACCAGTCTAATGGGTAAGTAAGAAGCCATCAAGAGACCTGTCTTAAGAACAAGAAGGCAGCAAGAAAGAAATTACAGCCTAGGTTGTCATCTGGCTCCTGTATACTCATGTACACATATATGTACATACCCCTCCACATGTATGCAGACACACACACAGATGGACAGACAGGCAGGAGGCAGACAGAGACACAGAGACAGAGACACAGAGATCCAGGCACACATAGCATCCAACTGCTCTGGCTATCTGCTGCTTGGGCTATGACTATCTGGGAAATAGCAGCATGGACAACTTGTAGCAGGGAAGGGGTGATTTCCAAGCATTATTCTCATGCCAACCCATCAACAGCATGTTTCCACTCTGACTCCCTGGCCTTCCACCTTTGGTCATGCTGTGGCTGGTCTCCTGCTCAGCCCCTCCAGAGTGAGTCACTGTATTGACCTACTTTCTAGGCTCCCCGCCTTCCTCTAGGTTCCCAGACTGTGAAAGGCATTCCCCTTCCTTGGCACTGAGCTTCTGTGGACAGATACCTGGTAACAGCCCCATCTTGGCATTGCCTGGGGAAATCTCGCCCTCCTGTTCTCCTCTGTCCTCACTCCACATCTCTCTAATTCTCCTGTGTTCACCCCTGCCAATCCTGATGGGGCTTGCTCCAGGCTGGAATGATCTACTTTCTCCAACTGCCAAATTCATCTTTGTTCTTACTGTTCCAAGTCAGGTTGCTTTTCAGCAACAATCTTGCCTATTTTAAATGTATATCAAGCTATCCTGAGGACACATATGAGTGTCTCTCACTTTTTGAAATCAAATAATACTTACCTGTATCGCATCTGCTTGATGCCAAGAGTTGTTTATATTCCTAGGTGTTATTTATGATCATCAAAGTCATTCCTACTGGGGAGTCTCCTGTGTCTCCTACTTTAGTTTGGCTTTAATGTGTCTATTATGGTCTGTATGTTAAAGACCAGCCTGTTGGAGTTAGGAGTTGTTAGGAGGACAAGCTTTAGAAGTTGTGTGGCCTTCTAAAAAAGTAGGTAATTGTTGAGATGCACTCAAAGGGCATATGGGACTTGCCCCTCCCTCCTGCCCACCATGAAAGGAGCAGGTTTGCTCTACTTTTTAATACCCTGCCATAATGTTCTTCTTTGTCTCCTAGGCCTCAAATCAATGGATCAGTTAACCATGGGCTGGAACCCTTGAGACAATGAGCCCCCAAAAAGCTTTTCATCTAAGTTATTTAGACCAGGTATGTTGTTCCAGGCACAGAAAGCTTGTATTCACTGGATGAATGAACAAACAAACAAACAAAAACTAAGTATGAGCCACATATACACACTGAAAATATCTTCTAATTCTGACACAGGCACTTTCTGGAGGATGTTCCTTTTCCTCCTTTCATTATCTGGACCCCACCTCCTCTCTCTCCTTAAAAGATATTATTCCAAGCACAGTGGAAAAAGTCTGGAAAACTTTTCCCTGTGTACACCCCTCATCAGAATTAATTTTCTTCTGAGGACAGTGACTTTTTAATTGCCTGCTATTTTGTTGATATAGATTTCCTCCTTCAAGACCCAACATCTCAAAGTGCTACCACACATTGTTAGTCCAGTAATCTTTTCCCTAACTGATTGTGAGAAATAATTGTTATGGAAAACATAATTACTAGGTTTCTTATAGAAAATTAATTATATAAGACCACCTCAGCAAGAGAAAAACTGTCATTGATTCTTTGATGATGATGATGGTGATATTGATAAAGATGACGATGATTGTGGTGATGATGGTGATGATGTAGTGATGATGATGAAGATGATGGTGCTAATGATAAGGATGAGGTGATAAGAAGTGTCGGTAATAGTGATATTAACACTGGTGATGGTGGTTATGATGATAATACTGATGATGATGGTGATGATGATGATGATGGTGGTGATGGTGGTGATGATGGTGGTGATGATGATGATGGTGATGGTGGTGATGATGGTGGTGATGATGATGATGGTGATGATGGTGATAATGGTGGTAATGGTGGTGATGATGATGATGATGGTGATGATGATGGTGGTGGTGATGGTGGTTATGATGATAATACTGATGATGATGGTGATGATGATGATAATGATGGTGATAATGGTGATGATGGTGATGGTGGTGATAGTGATGGTGATGATGGTGATGATGGTGGTGATGGTGATGGTGATGATGATGGTGATTATGGTGATGGTGATGATGGTGATGGTGATGATGGTGATGGTGGTGATGGTGATGATGGTGGTGATGGTGATGGTGGTGATGGTGATGATGGTGATGGTGGTGATGGTGATGATGATGGTAATGCTGATATTAACAACAGTGATGGTAATAGTGGTAGTAACGATTATGACTGTGATGATGATTTGAGACAGGATTTTGAGGCAGATTCCATCCTTTAGTTTTTCTAACTTCCATATTATTATTCAGGCACCATTTTGAACTCCCTTTTGAATTCATTCAAAGGTCACAACTTTTTCCTCCTGTCGAACAAGCACTTGGGATGAAGCCAACTCATAACATTGCAAAGTTGGAAGAAATCTTCAAGTTTATCCCATACAATCACATTCAATTGTCCTGGACTTCTCTCTCACATTCCTGCTGAGAGGGTGGTCTGGCTGCTGGAGATGGTTTGTTCTCAGAAGCATTAGGAGGTCCATTCTTTCATTATCTTTCTCCTCACTCCTGGAGCCAGGAAACTTGACTGTGGTTGGGTGGCTGATGACTCCTAGGGGGTTGGAGGTAGGAATTGCAACACAAGCCAGCTAAGTCCAGTTGCATAAAAGGCTGCTACCTGCTGGGATGAAGCCAGTCTGGAGACTGTTCACTGGGATATGTTTGAATCTAAATTTTATCAAAGTGAGCTGGTGAGAGCCTCCCTTGTCTTTGTGCTGTAAATTAACAGCTTTGCATACTTTAAGAGCAATGAGCCTAAACAGAAAAGAATTTTCTCACCGTGGTTTGTGCTGGAGCCAATAGGATCTGGAGCACATAGCATACGCAGAGGGACTTACTGAATTTTAATGCAAGTCTCATGGAGTTCCACTTAGTGTGTTAGCCTGAGCCCCTCTGTGGTCCCAGGACTAGCCTGAAGCCAATGCAGCCACCAGGCTAGATCTAGCCTTCCTTTCCTTCCCTAATGGCTCACATTTAGCAACAGACACAACACATACATTTTCTATTGTTGCCGTCCTTGCACGGGTCACTAAAATGAATGGCTAGCTCTCTTATCTTCTCTTTTAACCTGTCACTTTCTGGGCTAGAGCTGGAACCCAGGGCCTCACAGAGGTCGGTGAAACACTTTGAAACTGGGCTATGCCCCACCTCTTTGCTTTTCTTTTTCTTTTGAAATGAAGAAGTCTTGTTGAGTTGTCCCTGTTGGCTGTGAGCTTTATTGCTAGTCAAGGCTAGCTTGGAGCTTAGAATTCTCTTGCCTCCACCTCCCAAATAGCAAGAATTACTGGCCTGTGCCACCAGATACCACTCTGTTTCTTATATAATTAACTTAGTAAAGTTAACCTCACCTGTGAAAGAACTGAGGTCATCAGCGAGTATCTTTTCACAAAACATGTCTTCATGTGAAGCAATCTCTCTCTCCTCCTTTCTCCCTCCTTCCCTCCCTCCTTCCTTCCCTTCCTCCCTTTCCTATGTTTTACTGGTCAACATTATAAAGAGGAACACTCAAAGTAAGAACACATGAATAACCCATCCTCAGAAGGACTGTCTGGGAATTCCCAATAGCTCATGGTTCCATGACTGGTGGTCTCCAAGCTGGACCACAGAACCACACTCTTTACAATGCCCCAGACAATGGGTGGGTGTGAATAGGAGACTTCTGACTAATTCAGGGGTGAGCAGGAATGTGGGATGATGGAGAGCAGGTGGGAGGGGTGTCTTTTTTTGATATTCTGTGTCCATATGTAACAGGCAACTGAATGACAAGCAGAGCCCCAAGGTCTTGGGAGACTCAGTGCTTGCTCCATGTAGACAGGAAACAGAAAAGCAGGGCTGCTTGGGTAGAAAGCCCTAGGTGTTCCAGTTAGGAGTGGTTCTGGTTGTGCCAGGAAGATATATTCTGGGGCCTATAATGAGCAATGTATCACCAGATGTGGAGTGGATTCATCCACCATCTCATACTTCCATCAAAGTCCATACTTTAATGTACATGTTTTAGTTTTTTCATGAAACTACCTAATTATTCATTGGCGGTGAGTTCTCCCCAAGGAGATGGGATGTGGTGACCACAGAAATAACTTATTTTGGTCAGACTCATAAGTTTCCAAACTCTCTAAAATATGATTTCTTCTGAGGTAGAGTAGCTTGTTATTGTAGGCATTCACACTATGAGACCATAGTCTAGAAATAATGATACTAAATTTATATATTATATCAGTCTATGAGTGAAATAACTTCTTTTAAATCGTGTTTCTTGGGCAGGAGAAATGCTCAGTGATTAAGATTATTGGCTACTTTTCCTTAGGACCCACATTTTATTCCCAGCACCCACATGGCAGCTTATTGCTGTCTGTAACTTCCGGTCCAGTAGATTCAATGCCCCCTTCTGACTACTGCAGGAACACTTGGTGTACAGACATACACACATGTAAACTATCCATATGCATAAAAATATATTTTTTAATTAAAAAATGTTACCCTGGGCTGGAGAGATGGCTCAGCCATTAAGGGCACTTGCTATGCTCTCAGATAACTTGAGTTCAGTTCTTGCACCCATGTCAGGCAGCTTATAGGGCCTACAACTCCAGTTCCAGGGGATCTGCTGCCCTCTTCTGGTCTCCATGAGTACCTGCACTCATGTGCACCTATATAAACATAGACACAAACATATAAATAAAATAATACAATAAATCTGAACTAGAGTTAAAAATGTATTATTCCATGGATCCAATGATGACCTTTCTAGAAAAGTAAATCAGGCCTGTAAATGTGTGTGTGTGTGTGTATACACACACATACATACATACATATACACATATACATATATGTATATATATTAATCTAAAAATCTGAGAAATAATATGTATATACTTAATTGAATTATGTGTTCATACATACTCATGTGTCAAATGTGTATTTGCATTTTTGTACATGCACACATGTATCAAGATCAAGACCTCAGTCCAGACCTGCTTGGTGGTTTGAGGAGAGGCTGAAAGAGAGGTGCCTTGACGGGAAGGAAGGTTCTCACATCACTCCACATGGACTTCAGGGGGACCTGAGTTTGTATGGTCTTCTCAAAGAATCATGGGGCAAATTTTTATGTCGCAGGCAGGTGAGGAAAACATATGACCTCTGGTCACATACCTTAGGGTCCAATCTTTTTGAGGCTGAACCATCAACAGGCATTAGCAACAACAAAACCAATGGGCACCGAGAATAAGCAAGACTTTGAAGACAGACAGCCTTGTGTTTTAGTTCCTGTAAGAAATGAGCAATTCAAAAATATTTTCTTTTAACAGAGTTAAAAATAGTTGAAACTGAAATAGCACATCCTATGAGCACTTACGGGAGTAGAAATGTGTATTTTACTCCCCAACCCCCCCTTCTTCCCTCAAAAAAATGTGTTGTATTAGACGAATCAGGCCATGGCAGCCAGGGTGGAATGCTAACCATGCCACTGGATGGCAAATTGGAGGGAAACTTGCCTTTCATCTTAATTATAGGCTGGACAGGGGAGCACTCTTTATTCTCTGGCCCATGAGCGGAGGAACTTTCCCAGGGTATTTTTCTTCTGCATTTCTGACTCTTATTGGATTGGAAGCTTATCCATGTGATCCAGCAGGGTCCACTTGCCATAATAAATCTAAAAATATGACAGAAATGTTTTCTTTAGCATGGCCTATGAGTGTCAAACACCAGTGTGGTGGCTCCCGCTCCCCTCATGATTCTGCTTCACGATTTCCCAGAGAACGTCGCTCTATTACAGGCCCATTCTCTCCCATGCTGTTCTTCTGAGAGAGTCTGTAAGCTGGGATATGCTCATACGTGGAATGGTTGTGTCATCCTACGTCCTTGTGAAACATACAGATTTTAACTGGTATGTAAAATATAGATTTTTAACCAGGAATATAATCCTATATAGAATAATTACAGAAATTCATTGCATATCCTTGTAAAACATGGATCTTCTTCTCCCTGCCTGAGTGTGTTCCCAGTGACTCAGCTCCAGGCAGTTGGCTTCGGAGCCTTTCCTACAGTGGGAATGTGTTGGCCCTGAGTCATCTGTTCTTTGATCAAGTGTTCTCAGAAGCAGTGAGTTACATCTGGACCTAGGGATGGTCAGTGGCTCTCTGAGTCCAACTATGTGCTTTACGAAAGATAATGAAGTGACCAAAAGCATGTCTTTTGGGAAGAAAAATTGGGCTAAGACCATTTGAAGCTATGGTGATCTTTGGTAGACTTTATTTCCCAAAATTATTTCCACAGAAAATTGGTTATAGGTGGTTGTTGCAAAGAGGACATACAAGAAAGTATTTGATTTATGTGGCAGTGTTGGGTTTGTTTTTAATGAGAAAGCCTGGAGCCACAGGCCCCTACACAATCTACTTAAACAAGTAGCTTAAATCGTGTTCTACTTTCATTTCAGTTGCTGTGATAAAGCAGCCTGAGAACAAGCAGTTTAGGAGGACAAAGTTTTGTTTTAGCTTACAGTTCCAGGTTACAGTCCATCACAGGGAGGATGCCAAGGCACCAGAGACTTGAAACAGCCAGTCACATTGTACTGGCAGTCAAGAGCAGAGGGAAGTGAATACAGATGGGCCATTGGCTTGCTTGTTCTCAGCTTGAATTCTCTACCCTTATACAATTCAGGATCCTCCTGCTAGGGAGTGGTGCTACCCATGGAGGGATGAGTCTTTCTTCCTTGATAAAGTGAAGACAAACTCTCAGAGATATGTTCCTAAGCCAAATTGATGTAGACAATCCCTTACTGAGACTTGCTTTCCAGGTGATCCTAGGTTGTTTCAATTTCACAATTAAAGCTGAGCACCCCAGGTGGATTAGGTAATTCTGCATATAGTGATGCATTCATTATGAGGTGACCCGAATCCAGAGAAAAATAACAACTGCACATTCTCCCTCATATGTGGATCCTAGGTTATAACATGTTCATGGACGCAGGTAAATAGCTGTACAATGGGTATAATGTTTTTAGAGGAGATCAAGAATTTCAGGTGCTGAGGAAGTTAAGGAAATGTAGGTAAAAGGGTCAAGAGTCATGGAAGAGGATATAAAGCTAATTGGTTTTTTGACTTAAACTCTGTCCAAGTTGTTTTTGTTTATCTTATTTATTTATTCATTCATTCATTCATTCATT
>LOJH01005400.1:0-20800 GCA_001685095.1 Ellobius talpinus | reverse complement strand
GAGAGAGAGAGAGAGAGAGAGAGAGAGAGAGAGAGAGAGAGAGAGAGAATACTGTTGTTTTGATAAGAACAGTGTCCCAGTATTTTGATTCCTAAACATTTTCACCTGTGTGTTTGGGCCAGTAGTTCTCAACAAGGGTCATTTTTTGGTCCACCAGAATACATTTGGCAGTGTCTAGAGATGGGTCTGGTTGGGATACCTTCAAAATGGTGGATATGCTTAGCATCTAGAACATAGGGACCATCAACGCTGCTAAATGTTCTATTATGCAATGATAGTCCTCTACAACAGAGACTTATCTGGATTAAAATGTCAATGGTGTAGAGACTGAGAGACCCTGATCTAGACTGCCAACTCCATTGTCTGTTGTTTGGTCTTGAATCCTGCCAAAGATATTGAAAGAAACATGCCTACCTATGAAAATTTCTCCATTCTTCATTTATCCTGGGTCAGGTTTGAATGCTGCGCCAACTTGAACCCGGTGTTGTTGATACTTGATTTAGAGTCTTGGGTTTCTTAAGTCAGTGATCTTCCAAAGAGGCTTTTGGGGGTAGGTAATGAGAAAGGAGCATGAAAGGATCAGTTAAATCTTTCTGATGGTAAATGCATGCATTTGCCCAGAAATAAAGTATAAATTCGAAGCTCGGGAGGCTTAGTGCCATTCCAAAGGCTTAGGAAGAATTTTCCAAACTAAATTCATCCCCAAAGCAAGCCGATACTTTCACTGATTTAAGGGAGTTTTTATATCTGTGATGATATGTACGCTGCCCTGCCTGCTGAATAGCTGTCTCCTTCCCCAAAGCCGGAGGATGACAGACACTAGGGACAGAGAAAGCAGAGTTCAAGCTTGCAGAAACAATCCTCATTTAAAGAAAGATAAAAGGATTTATTTTTGTTTTTGAATCTAAAGCTTAAAAATTCTCTTTTTAATTTCTGAAAAGGTATTATCCTTCTAATTTTGTCAAAGTTTTAGCCCTCCTACCTTTAAAGCTCCAAACCCTGACTTTTCTTTCTTTTATTTTGTTTTTGAATTTGGCTTTTGGTATCTACCGCTGTCAAATCGAAAGTCCGACTTCAATTTAGGGATCCAAATGTACACACAGACACATACATTAACCAGTATCTCTTCTAGTCTATTGCCCCATGTCTGTGTATTAAATGTTTTTAACTTAATTCTATTTTCTTACTCACTCCCCATGAGCAATTTGCTCATGCTGACTTTTCCTCTGATGTTCCCAGGAACAATAATAACTTACTCATTGTAGCCAACTAAGTGTGTGTGTGGGTCTCTCTCGGTCTTAGTCTCATTACTATAAGAACAGAAGCACAAGAATGATTTTACAGAGTAGAAAAGAACAGTAGGACAGGCAAGCTGCAGATATAAGCGTGGAGGTCATCACATGGCAGAAACGTGACAGGGAGATCATTTACACAGAGTGGACACAGCATGGAGGTCACCACATCGTTGACACAGGGCAGGGAAAGGAAGCTTTAGAGAAAGATGGAAGAAGCTCAGAGTTCCCAAGAGAGCACACTGCAACTCTGGCCAGCATCGGAGAGAAAGGATAGACAAGAAGAAATAGGAAAAGTCATACCACTATTCATAATAGAAAATCTCTGTCTACCAGTGGCTTGACTAAAAGGAATCCCCCATGGATGTAGGAAAATGTGCTAAAACACAAAGGAAGCATTTTCAGCTGTAAAATCACCATGGCTTTATGGTACCCAAAGTCTCGGAGAAGAAATGAATGTGCTTTTGTGAAGGGGTCTGCACTGTGAACAACCACTGCCGAGGGGCAGATGGGCAAGTCTAATCCAGTGTCTCTGTTGGTGTCGATATAGTGTGCCATGATATTGGCTTTGATAGGGACTTTGGGGAAGTCTGAATTGTGCTGGTTAAAATGTAGATGCCTGGCCAGAGAACTGACTCAGCAGTTAAGAGTGCTTCCTGCTCTCTAAAAGGACCTTAGTTCAGATCCCAGAGTTCACGACCACCAACCTCAGCTCCAGTGGATCCTTCACCGCTTCCAGCAACGGAGGGCACTTGCACACATATGTGCATATTTACACACGGACACAAATACACATAATTTAAAAAGTCTTTAAAGTATTGTTTCATGTCATGAGGAAGAGGTAGAGGTGTGGGAAGTTCTGGAATTATGATAGCTTATATTACTTTTTCCTTCTCTTTCTCTTCCCTTTTATGTTGGGTCTCCCATATGCTTTTATAGGCTGTTCGTGTGCAGAAAAGGTAACCATTTCTCAGCCATTTGTAAAACACTGGGGGCGTGGCCTGTTTCCTCCCATAAGATAGGCGCTCAATAAGGATCTTGTTCAGGTAGCCATAAAGTGACAAATCATGGAATTTCTTCTCCAAACATCCCATTTAGTTTCTGAAATAGTTAACATATTTCTAGATCTTAAAAAATGAACAAATATATGTGGGCTAGACATATTAAACATTCCCCAGAATATCCTGGCTCTGGTTACCCAAAGTCATTGCTGGGTCAGGCATTCACCAGAGGTCAGAACTTGCAGAGTGCCGCTTTGAAGCCGCTGCATGTGGCTGGAATTTTGAGTTACTAATAATTCAGGAACACTTGATCTCTTTCCTTATTTCTGCCCAGATGAGTCATTTTCTTGGTCGTTTACCTTGAGCTCCTCCTGTTCTTCCACAGCAGACTAGCTGGCATGGAAATTTGTTCACATCTGTATTTCATTTAGAAATATATGCCTAAATGCATTTTTCTTCCTTATTATCCTTTTTTTCCCCTCAGTTTTTCGTTTCTCTGGACCTGCTGGACAACCCCCAACCCCAACCCAGGGAAATTTCTTCCAAAGGGAGTTAGTTCTGTATCTATCATGCAGCTGGGGCCCCAGATTCGACTGAATTCACTGTATAAAAACAGAACAACAAAAAGACAAGCTGCACTGCTTTCCTAGTAGACACCCAATGGCTCCACTTCTCAGACCTTCATTTGTTTTCTAAATCCCCAAGGAAAGATCTGAGTCAGCAGAACCGATCCCGGGGGCATCTTCAGCAGCAGGGCTGCTGGTCTTGGCTCTTGGGTCAGCCTAGTTATTCAGCAGACACTGTCCAGGCCAAGGCCAGATCAGCACCAGGCGTCGCCACAGGGCTGCCTACCAACTGGTGCCTAGAAGAGCCTTGTCTCCAGTCTTGGCACCTCCTGCCCCCTAATTTGTTTGAGTTGTTTGTTCATGCTGTACCTTCAGAGTACAAGAGCTGACTCCCTGCTCCTTCTCTCTTCTATGTTGCCTCCCCTCTTTCCTTTCCTCTTCTCTGCTTTCTTCCTTCCCTTCCTTCCCTTCCCTTCCCTTCCCTTCTCTTCCCTTTCCTTCCCTTCCCCTTCCTTTCTTCCTTCTTTTCCTTCCTTCTTTTCTTTTCTTTTTTTTGTTAGCCTTACTCTCTTTCGTGGTTGAAAGTGAACCCAGGCAAACTGCATTTAGTTAGCCACAGCACAGTGCCTGCCATTACCAGCAGACAGATCAGGAGAAGTGACTGCTCCTTATTTCACACCATTTCTGTCCTAAGAATTCTACCACTTCTTTTCTTTCCTTCCGAACACCTTGGCACTGACCAAATGATTGCTTACACAGGCTTGACTCAGAACTTTATCTACCTGATTCTGCATGTTTGTAGAAAGGACAACTGGTTAATAAACACAGAGTCATTGCGAAGGACTGGATGCTGTGCCTCTCTTCCAACTGACCCCAGTGTCATGGTAGTTGGAGGACTTGGGCGATAACCAGGTGACACAAGATGAGTCCTCAGCCATAGAAGAGAGTACTGGAATCACCCTGAGAGGACAGGGGAAAAGATGGCTACCGGTGAACTGGGAGGCCCAGCCCTCCTCAGACAGTAATGTACTCTGATCTTGGACTTCTCAACCTCCGCAACTGCGGGGGGGGTATTTTCTCTGTTTGCAACTGTCTATTTCCTGCTGTCTTACTAAAGAACCTCAAAGGGACTAGGGAAGCTACAGAGTCAAAAGCCATTTGTAAACATCAGCAAAGATGGAGTCATAGAAATGGTAATATTCAGCATGGTGGGAAAAGTTAAAGGGAGAGACACCAGAAGGCTAGAAACAGGGATAATGCATGAAACTAATTTCAATGGGAAAGGACTAGTTACTTTTTTATATGTTATTTTTATTTAGTCTTTGAAAATTTCATACATATATATAATGTATCTTGATCAAATTCACCCATACCCCCTTCAACTCTCCCCAGAACCCTCTAATGACCCCCCACACTTTATATCCTCCTTTATTTGTTCATTTACTGACTTCAGCTAATGAGGGTCCATGCATATGGAAATAGGGGTCACCCACTGGGGCGGGCAACTTACCCATGGCCATACTTTCAGAGAAAAGCGAGCGTCCCTGCCCCAACAGTCATCAACCGCTCCTCCGCTAGAGGTGGGGCCTTGAAAGCCCCTCCTCTTCCCACTCTGTACTTTGGCTGTCTATATTTTGCGCACTAACTACAGATGCTGTAGGTTCACGTGCACACCAGCCATGGCGTGTCCCCAGAACAGCCTTTCAGAGCGCCCCTTCTCATCCTTTGATTCTTTATACTCTCTAAGATGTTCCCTGAGCCTCACCGAGTGAAGGTTGTTCTAAGGTTGAGCACTCAGTCTCCTGTTCTCAGCATTTTGAACAGTACCAGTGTCCTCCAGTGATGTCTAGGATATCCTTAGACAGAGATTTTGATCATGTGTATGGTATTGGGCATGACTTCCTTCCTGTGGAACAGGCCTCAGGGTCAATCAAGAAAGGGATTGTTCACTCCTATAAACAGTCCTGCCAGTATTGCACCAGCAGGTAGATCTCGCCAGCAGGTAGGGATTGCAGCATGCGGCATTCAGGGCTGGATAAAAACCCTGATGTCTGTTCTCTACCAGCAGGCCTGTGTCGTGATTTTCAGTGCTATGAAAGTTGGCCTTCAGGAGGAGAGTGTAGCGTCACTTCAATATGGAGTTCTCTGTTTTCTTGTAGTCAAAGTGTGTGATGTTTCCTGCGACAGGATCTTGTCATCTAGTTTTGATGGGCAACCAAGAGCAGCGACAATGGTTTGGTCTGGGTGCCTCTTGGGCCCCCCTGATCTATAACTGATATGCAGATGTGGTTTGAATGGGAAATGGCCTCCACCGGCACACGTATTGAACATTTGCTTCCCAGTACAAAAGCCGAGGAGAGTGGCAGCACTGGGTATGGTGACCTGAACTTGTAATCTCAGCACTGAGAGGGAGGGGACAGGCAGACCCTTGGGGCTCACTGGATGTTCTAGACCAGTGCAAAACCCTGTCTCAGATAAAACCAAGAAACAAATAAAAGCGAACAGCAGGTGAGAGGTTATCTTGTGGCCCCCATATGCACTCAAACATATAAATATGGGTAAATACACATACACACAGCCACAAAAGTTGACAGGTTATGTATGCTTTTTCTTTTTCTTTTCCTTTTTTTCTGATTCATTATCATCCCTTCATTTACAGTCAGAACAAGAACATCTCACAATCTGAAGAACTCCTTGATATTTCACGTGCACGTGAGCAGCCTGGAGCTGAGGATATGTGATCTATGCCCAAAGTAATAATTTATGAAATCTGAAAACCTTTAAACATAGTCAGATAGCTACAAAATTATTTCTACCTCAATATCTGAACAATAAAACAGAGTAGACGTCTCTCTTAAAGGAGACATCTTATTATCTGACGATCTGAACCCTGGTACCTCAGAACAAATTTGACTTCTGAGGGAAGGTAGCTGTTTGGGAAGGACAACATCCTAAAATTTTCTGCATTTGTGGAAAACAAGCAATTCTTCTTTCCCTTGGAGGGCCTTTGGGAAAATGTGTCTCCAATCAGCCCCGTGGGGCCAGCATTTCATAGACAACATAGGAACCATGTGTCCTTCTCCTAAGAGTTCATCGAGGCCAACAGTCAATGTGCCCCTAAAAGCAACTGATCTCATGCCCTGTGGGCACTGAGTTCCTCATTCCTCAAATGGTAGATGTTTCCAGAAGCTCTGGGGCAGAGACTGACTCACCTCTCTGCCTTCACACCCCTGGGACCTAGGCAGTCAGTGAGAATTGGGACAGCCTCTCTTGCTATGGGACAGACCCAAGAATGCAAATACAGCAGGGAACATAGCTCTTAAGCCTCTTGTGGTTGACCTAAGCAGCATTCTTTCCATTGCTGCAGAGATGGAGTAGTCAAAGTCTTCAGCAATTAAAACTCCAGATTATGCTTGCAGTAGGTGTTGAAAACATTTGACTTTGGGGTACAACCTTTTTAGGTCTAGTACTTTTGTTCTAAAGCTGATGTTGCAAAACTAAAGAGCTATTGGTGATTTGGATTTGATTAGGACAAAGATAACCAAGCTACCAAAGTATGATCTCCAGATAAGAGTGTGTTTACCAAGAGTGTGTTTACCATAGAAACCAGAAATTGACAGTCATTTCTGTTTGTATAATATGGACTAAATGCAATTTATAGTTCACAGAGTTGGAAACCTCTTCATTTCAGGTTTTTTATCTCTAAAATGGATATGATAGTATTGCACATAGCCTGTCTCATCCTGTTTTCTTTCAGAATTCAGCAGCATAGCCAGGGCAATGGCTGAGACTGGATTTGTTTTTCCCAGAAGCCATTTCTTTCTTTGTGTTTAATTTTGTTTGATTTTTACATGTGCACCCATATCAGTCACCGTCTCCCTGAAGCACCTTCGCCTCAGTCCCTTTCATTAAAGTCTCAACAGTATCTCCTGCCTCCCCAATCCCCCTGTGCTCTGACATAGTCCTCTCCCTTGGTCTAATCTACTGGCTACAAACATGTTTTAATAGTACATATACAAGGAGAATATCACACACATTTTAAGTGTTTATTAAATACTCATTGATTGAACCACTCACATAAATAAAAGAAACCAGGCAAGAATTTTTTGTATAGCATTTATTGATATGAAGAGAGAGAAGTGGGCCACCGTATATGTGTAGAAGTCAGAAGATAACACGCGGGAGATGGCTTTTTCCTACCATGTCAGT
Organism: Ellobius talpinus; assembly: GCA_001685095.1. Taxonomy (NCBI): domain Eukaryota; kingdom Metazoa; phylum Chordata; class Mammalia; order Rodentia; family Cricetidae; genus Ellobius; species Ellobius talpinus. The sequence goes on along the minus strand of LOJH01005400.1, from coordinate 13,732 downwards.
CCCACAGATAGAATGCAGGGCACAGTCTCAGCTGAAGCAGTTTTTCCCATCGACCTCTCTTGCCAGCCCACTGTTTTCATTTTAAGTACCTGCTTCTTTGTAGAGCCCTTCTAGGAATGGCCAGTCCCCAAAGAACACACATGAGAAAGATCCCTTCATCTGCTGTTTCTCTGCTCAATAACTAGTTACGGTGTGGTGCTGTGGGGATAGCTCAGTCATTAAAGTGTTTGCTTTAGAACCTCAGGATCTGACTTTAATCCTAAAGAACTATCTCAAGCTTGTAATCCTAGGTCTAGGGACTCAGAGATTTGGGGGGTAGGAGGAGAGGAATCCTTAGGACTGAGCCAGTCATCTGTGGAGGCCCGAAATTGTGAGCCTATTTGCTTGTTGACCAAAGGTCAGAGAGTTGGTGCTATCTCTGTTCCTTCAAGGTTATTGTGCTTCTGCCTCAAACAAAGGTCCCACCTAGACCACAGAGAGTTCAGTTCTCTCAAGGTTATTGTCAACAGGTGTGGTTAATAGTTAGACTTTGCACTCTAAGAATAGAGAAGTAGATCCTTTCCTACCTCAAATGAAAGTCTAAGGATCCAACTAAGTTCCAGTTCCCTTAAGGAGATAATTTGGGATTCCACCCAGGGAGTGGTTTGCCTACAGAATGTTTTAGTCTAGGGTGTAAGTGTGACTTGTTTTGTTCTAGCAACAGAATGTTTAACTGTGAATGTAGCCCATGACTTTCAATCGGTATGTTCATTTTCTTATATCATGTTAATGTAGTTTTTTGTCTTACTTCTACCTTTTGGGGTCAGGGGTATTTTAAGCAGTTGGGAATTAAACACGGGCAAATTTCAGGACTCACTGGAACTCCCTCCTGATACTATCTTGTATGTTTATCCATTTTGTTACTTTCATTCACATCTTCATATTTTTACTATATTTCTAAATCCCCATGCCTCTACCCTGGCAAGAGGTATTGTTGGAGGAGGGCCCGCTTGTTCATCCAGGCTGCCCGGAACCAAAATAATTACACAGAAACTATATTCATTAAATCATTGCTTGGCCCATTAGCTCTGGCTTCTTATTGGCTAACTCTTAAATCTTAGTTTAACCCATTTCTATTAATCTGTGTATTGCCACAAGGCTGTGGCTTACCGGGTAAAATTCCCAGCATCTGTCTCCAGTGGCTCCATGGCTTCTCCCTCATTCCACCCTTCTTCTCAGCATTCATTTCCATCTTTCCCGCCTACCTAAGTTCTGCTCTATCAATAGGCCAAGGCAGTTTCTTTATTAATTACCAAGAAAAGCAACACACAGACAAAAGGACCTCCCACACCAAGATATTTTGTCAATTCTGGCCCCCAACAGTCATCCTAAGCTAATCAGTCATCCCCAGGCTAGTGAGAGACCCTGCCTCAAAACAAACAAATAAAACCCAAAGCAAAACAAAATAAAAAAAAAACCCAAAATAACAAAATCCCCAAACCAATGGTGCATAGTTCCTGAGGACTGAGGCACAAGGCACAAGGCTGTCTTCTGGTTTTCAAATGCACCTGCACACACCTTAACACCTACATACGTGTACCCCTCACCCCATAACAAGGCAGAGCCCACATGGAAGCCTACTGGCAAGAAAGAGACTTATTTATGTACTGAATCAACTGCTTGTGCGTAAACGACAGGTACTGATGTGTGACACTTTCCAAAGCCTCCATACGCTGCGCTCATCACCAGAAGAGCATGCATTGATAAAGTGTTGCATAACAAGCCTCTCCCCATTTTATGAAGTTGAAGAGTGGCTGAAGCTAGGCTGGCCTGAAGGAGACAGGCTACAGGGATTGGCAGTATGACTCACATAAATGTCTCCCCAGCCCAGGAAGCAGGTGGACAACACAAGCTAGTTTGTCTGGCTTAGTCCACCGGTCTGTGATTTCTTTAGGGGTAATTATTTGTGCCATTCCCCTACTTCCAGAGAAGTTCCTAGTTGGAAAGTAATAGTGACAGTTTTGTGGGGGTTCTGTACATTCATCTTTATTCCCATGAGCACCCTAGTGATTTCTTCCATCTCACTTTTCTCCAAATATGGAAGAGCAACTTCCTCTCTGGTAACCTTGTTGATTTGCTCCAGTAGCTGTTATTTCACAGTTAACTGGTCAAATATCTCTTCTCTAGTTCTTTCTTTTATCCCATCATTTAGAATAAACTACAGAAATTATTTCATTAATTATGCACGGAAAATGAATGATGATTTGGTTGATTTCACACCAGAGAGTTATTTGATCTTGCCATTTTTTTTTTCAAACACCTCAGGCTAGAGTGGGCACAGACAGACTCTTGTTCAGAGGTCAATTCCTCTTATTTGAAGTCGCCCAGTGACAGATGGCTGTAAATTCAGAGGATGGGCTCAAACAGCTGAACTGTATAACAGTTCTTTCTAGACAACTGTTGCTGTCTAAATTATAAGTTGGGTCCTCTCAGTTTAAAGAAGCAGTTAACTATAGTTGCCTTTGAACATGGCCTGGGGACAGATGTGGAGAATGAGTGACCCATAGAGAGTTTATCAGCTTTCTCAAGCCTATATACCGATCTTTCTGGGAAACCCTAAATTTCAAGGCATAGGGCTTTTCTCTTAAAAAAAAAAGTTAGTTCTTGTATTTTGAAATCAAGTCTTCATCATGTGATTGGAAGGATTTTTCTCACAATGGGAGTAACACTGCTGGTGACAGAGGTACTCCTTTAAATTCTGGAGACTCTCAGAAAGGGTTGGGGATAGAGCTGAAACCCTCTAAGAAAGCAAGCTGTGGCCCCTCATCCTTTCCTCCTGTCTAAACAGGAGCCTAAAACCAATGGGTACCTTTCTTTGTTCCTTGTGGACATGCCGTATTTCCAGAATTGTGCTTTCTATTCTATTTTGTTATTGTTTGAAAATCCATATGTATGAGCATATATGTATTCAATATATTCATTTCCAACGTTTCCTCCTCCCTCCCTTGGGCTCTTCCTGAGCCACTCCCTGGCATATTTCCCATCTTCATATCACTCAATCCAATCAATGCTGCCCATAAACAAGTGTTTAGGGTCATCCAGCGGGCCATGGTCACCCTGACATTTCCCATCCCCCCAAAGAAAAGAGACTTTTTCTTAACAGCCATCAACTGCCATTAGCTCCACACTAGGGATGGGGCATTGGGAGATCCCGCCCCCCATACAGCACTTTTGAATTCTTGATTTGGGGGAGGTCTTGGACAGTCACCACAGCAGCTGTGCCTTCAGGAGTGCAACAGCCACACCATGTCCAGAGGACAATTGTTCACCGAAATTCTCCCTTCAGATGCATTCTGCCTCCTCTTCTGCTAGGTGCCCTCTGCCTCCTGGGGGTGGCGGTGGTAGTTTAGAAGTCCCATCCAAAGCTCAGCCCTCACTTTACAATCTTCAATTTAGCTACTAGGATTGATTTTTTTTTCATTTGGCTTTGTATTTGAATACATGGTTGTGTGCCACCATTTATGAGTACTGGTCATTTTCTGGAAGATCAGTAAGCTCTCTTAAATGATAAGATATCTCTCTAGCCCTGTCTCAGGGTTTTTATTGCTGTGGAGAGATATCACGACCACCAAAACTCTTATAAAGAAAAACATTTAATTGGGGCTCACTTATAGTTTCAGAGGTTTTAGTCCATTAACATTATGGCAGGAGCCGGGTGGTGGTGGCTCATGCCTTTAATCCCAGCACTCAGGAGGCAGAGGCATGTGGATCTCTGTGAATTTGAGGTCAACCTGGCCTACAAGAGCTAGTTCTAGGACAGGCTCCAAAGCTACAGAGAAACTCTGTCTCGAAAAACCAAAACCAACCAAACAAACAAAAAACACATCATGGCAGGAAGCAAGGCAGCATGCAGGCAGACAGCAGACATGATGCTGGAGAAGGAGCTGAAAGTTCTTACATCTTGACCCACAGGCAACAGGAAGTGATCTGTATCATTGGGTGTAGCTTGAACATAGGAGACCTCAAATGCCCACCCCCATAGTGACACGCTTCCTCCAACAAGGCCATTCCTACTCCAATAAATTCACATCTCCTAATAGTGGTGCTCCCCATGAGCTTATGGGGGTCCAATAATATTCAAACTATTATAAGCCTTTGATTTTCCTTAATTTTTAAGTAAAATTTCCATAAATAAATTTTGTTCACTGTTCAACACAGTTTGGCTCTGGCTTTCTGTTGCTTGCATCCCAACTCATGGCAATAGCTTTGAGTTTTGGTACCAGCATTTTGTAATAGTACTATTAATGCACACTGCCATGGGAGATTTGCTGAATGGAGATGTTTTGAGAGGGGCCTGGCTGGATCTCATTCCAGAGACGCAAGCTGACAACCTTTGTTTTGCACAAGCAAGACTTACATGTATTCAGGTTCTGCTTTTGGTGCCTTGCTAGAATTTGAAGTTGTTGCATTAAGGGCCTAGGAGGGGATCCTAGGTGTAGACTGTACAGAGACAGGATTGGTGGTGAATGCCTGTCAGAGCACTTATTCAGAGCCTACTCTGTTGCGTCTAGCCTTCATCTAGGGAAACAAAGCAGGCAGAGCCCTGCCTACATGTGACAATCTGCTTAGTGATGCTGCTAGAGAACGAATCGCTTCGATCAGTTAGTCTTCAGCTAGTCATTAAACATAGAGTAGCTAAGAGGAGAAAAATGACACAGTAGGATGTCTGGGGAAACTACCTGGGTAGAGATCTCAGCAGGTGTAAACTCCCTGAGGCAGGAACTCAGATGAAATACAAGGAGGTGTTGCTGTGTGACCAGAGAAGGGACAGGGTACGTGGGGAGATTTAAAATGAAGTGGCAGACATGAGAGTCAGTTTAAATTGTGATGATGGGTCATTTGAGAGGCCTTGTTTAGGTGTGTGTGTGTGTGTGTGTGTGAGTGTATGTGTGTGTGTTAGCATGCATTCCTGTGCATGCATACATATTTCTATGTGGGTTTATGTGGAGACCAGTGGTTTGAGTTGGATATCTTGAGCAATAGCTCTTGACCTTGTATTTTGAGAATAGTCTCTCACCGAAACTGAAGTTTATCAATTACCTAGGCTGATTAGCCCATAAGCTCCAGAGATATGCTTGTCTCTGCACATAGACCCCGGTGCTGGGAACACAGGTATGCTTCCATGCTGGACTTTTTGTGAGCGTGTCAGAGAACCTGAGCTTGGGTCTTCATGCTTTTATGGCAAGAATTTTACGAGGTAATCTCTCAGACCACACTAGAGAGCCAGAAGCACAAGAATGACATCATTCTATCTAGACCTTCAGAGGAGATGGCTGTGGATTCACTGGGACATGTAAGGCTGGCGCTCAGTGGGGCAAGAAGTGTTTCAGCGTGGAATACACTTTTAAGTTCAAGCTGGCAGATTGCCTTACGGATTATGATATGAAATATACAAGAAAAAGAAGAGTTAGGGAAAACTAGAGTCAGAGAGTCCGCTGATCTAATCTGGAATCCTTGTAGAACAGAAAAGTCATTCTTTCTTTATCAAGTCACAGTTGATAAGAATAAAGTCAGGAAGTGTGTGTGTTGGGGGGGCCAGGTTGTGTGTGTGTTGGGGGGGCCAGGTTGAGCAAACAATAAAAACAGGATCTGTCTTCTTCCGAGTCGAGTCACTCCTGCTGAGTGCTCTTGGCTGATGCAGACACAGGTGGGCATGAAGACACCCATGGAGCAGTTTAAACAGGAGGGATGTTCTCTGCCAGGGCCTGCATCCATAAAGGCATTTGTCTCGAATTGCGCAGGAAACTGTGGCTGTGCCTAGTGTGCACGAGGCTGTCAGATGGGCAGAGCACACACAGACGCTTCTAGGACCTAGTGTTGCCTAGAGTCGTGAAGCTGTGGGTGGACAGAGTTGGCTTCAGCACCAGACTATGGAATTACCCATAATCGCATAGACCCAAAGAAAACAGGCCAGCCGGATGCTAGATTTGTAGGTGACCTATCTGCACTGCCAAAATAACCCAGGGGAAGGAAAGAGCCTGCTGCATTCTGTAGACTGTAAAATAATCCCAAGGATGCAGGAATCATACTCTTAGGAAGTTCAGACCCCAGAAATGACATTCTTCCCCAGGTCCACTCCGGAGAAGACAGCACACAAGGGAAGTCTATTCATATGCAGAACTAACAAACTTCTGAGCAGTTGACCAAGTGACGACTTGGCCAGCAGAATATGATATGGGCTGTGTCCCGCTGACTTCTGTTTCTTGTTGATTTCTTTTCCAACATAGGAGCTGTTTCGTTTGTCCCGTTCTCTGCTGACTTTTGTTAATGGAACTGTCGGGGATCTATTATATATTATCCTGGCCTCGTGTTCCTCAGAAAAAAGAAATTGAAATATTAGCATGCTAGCTGTCCCTTTCAGGCCCTATTAAAATGTGTTAATGAGCCCAGGAGCCAGAGCTGAGAGAAAGCAGGAGTCCATCAAGGAAAGAAAGCCAGTAAACATTGCTGAGCTCGCCAACCGGTGCAATAGTATGTAAAGCTCTTAAATCCCAGGGCTGTCTATTGAGAAGTCCGGATAACGTGTGTCCTCGGATAGTACGCAGGCGAGAAAAGGAGCCCTGGGAGAGCAGGAAAGGTTTGAATCTGCTCCAATCCCCACATAGTCTGAAGTCTGCCCTCACAGCTTTATTCTTTTGCCCTTCTGGGTTGTATGAGTCAGGATTCTCCAGAGGGCAAAAATGAGAGAGTACAAATTGCATTAGCTTACACCAGTGGTCAGCAGCCATTGGGTGGTGACTCCCACAGGGCTCACGTATCCTGCATTCCAGATATTTACATTACAGTTCATAGCAGCAGCAAAATTACAGTTATGAAGCAGCGACGAAATAATTTTATGGTTGGGGGTCACAACAACATGAGGAACTATATTAAAGGGTCTCAGCATTAGGAAGACTGAGACTTTGCTTGCACAGTACAGGCCACATAGTCCCACAATGGCTGTCTGCATACTGCAGAGACTGGGAACCCAGAAGCTGCTCAATATACAAGACTGAGCGTCTAAGCAATCCCAATCCAGCTCAGTTGAGCTGGAGAATTCCTGCAGAGTCCCTAGTCTTCAGTTCACATGGAAAAGCCAAAGAAGCTGGGTTCTGACATTTGCAGAGGATGGTGGCAGTGGCAGCAAGAAGTCCTGATAGCAGTGGCTATGGCAGCAGCGGCAGGGTAGATGGATTCTACAGTTAGAAGTGGGAGGTGAAAGACAGATCTCTATGTCTCAGCTGCCTCCAGAAGGTTCTGCCTACTTTCTAGGAGGGTCTCCGCCTTTAGCTAATCTTCCCAGGAAACACTCTCCTAGACCCACCCAGAAGCATGTCTCTTAGCTGATCCCAGATTCAGCTAAGGTAATAGCCAAGACCAACAATCACATGAGTGAGCCTTCTATGGGCTCCAAGAAAGGCTTTTGTGGAATTCCATATCTTGGAAGCAACAGGGAAGCCACAAGGCAGGAATGGGGGGAGGTGGTTACAGGTTGTGCTTCGATGAGGTTGGCTAAATAGCAGTTACACACAGGACAGTGGTCACAGCAGAAAGTAGAGAAGAAACATGGAGAAGGAGGGGAGACACCTTTCTAAGGCAGTCTACCAAAGGTCCGAGAAACATTACCTTAAGAATAGTTTGCAGGATAGCAGGGGGAATTGTTGGTCATGTAGCATCCAGTAATTCTAGAATCAGGTCAAATCACTAACTGGGAGATTTTGAATTGTCTGTTGGAGAGGCTTCACATTGTTCAGGAAAAAGAATGGTTGATAGCATGTGTCCAGAATAATACCATAACCAGGGAATGTACTGTAGCCATATACCAGTAGCTCTTTTCAGTGTGCATCTCTCTGCCATTTCTGTGTGCTTGACCTTTCCTCCTCCTTCCAGAAGTGAACCCCACTGAGGGTAACTGTCTCAGTGTTGTCTTAATAGCTTTGGGTGCCATAGTGATTACCTCAGGGTAATCATAGCCCAAGACATAACACCCAAGATTTTGGACACCTGCAATATATGAAATTGCAGCAACAATTTGGTTAGGCATGAAGGTTGGCCCTAGGGTAGAAGCAGTTTATGGAGAAGCCTAGCAGTAAACTGAACTGAAGCCGTGATTGCTGCCCTTAGTAAGCTGGGCCTGAGGGGGAGGCTACCATCCACATGGAGGGGGTGGGTTGTCTCTGGCTTTCAAGCTAGCTCATGCTGTGTAGTTCTCTCGGAATGAAAGCTCTGAAGTCACTGCAGGGGGTGGTGGGTCAAAGCTCTAGGCTATATTGTCTTGGTCAGGAACTTATGAACACCATATTTATGGAATCTCTGCAGTAGTTCAGGATGCTGAAAATGAATTGCAGACAATATTTGCCAATGGCCCAATTCAATCAGGGTGACTCATTATAGATTTCTGATTTATTTGCCAGGTGGCTGTATCAGAATATGCTCTTAACTAGCTGTGATAAAACTAAGTCAACAAAATTATAATATATAAAAAATGTATGTGCCAAAGAGGTGTGACCATTGTAAGATTTAGAAATGACTGTTTTTAGTATTTACCTTGCAATGTTCTCATCTACAACCCCAGGTCTTGAACTTCCCTATCATCAGAGTGGTAGGTTAAGACTTCAAAATGCCATCAGGCTGATCCACTTACCTTTGTCTCAATTCTGTACTTTCCAAGCAATTTTCAGAAAAATAAGGTACAAGTTAACTTGTACTTTATGAAAGAAACCATCTTCTGGCAAAACACACACACACACAGAGAGGCATATATGTGGCAGAGCATGTGGGCTGTACAAATTTGAGTCAATAGGTTGCTTAAAAAAAGAAGACATGGATCATGCAGAGCTGAGCAGCCAAGATGTGAGACTTCACCAAGGATTAGACTGCAGGATTCAAGAAGGCTTTCCAGCTGTTTGACCGATCAGGTGATGGCAAAATCCCATACAGCCAATGTGGGAACATGATGCGGGCCTTGGACCAGAACCCTACCAATGCGGAGGTACTCAAGGTCCTGGGGAACCCCAAAAGGGATGAGATGAGTGTGAAGTTGCTGGGCTTTGAGCACTTCCTGCCCATGCTGCAGACTGTGGCCAAGAACAAGGACCGGAGACCTTAGGAGGACTATGCTGAAGACCTTCGTGTGATTGACAAGGAAGGGAACGATACCATTATGGGTGCTGAAATCCGGCATGTCCTTGTCACACGGGGAGAGAAGATGACAGAGGAAGAAGTGGAGATGCTGGTGGCAGGTCACGAAGACAGCAATGGTTGTATCAGCTGTGAAGAGCTTGACCAGATGGTGCTGAATGGCTGAGGACATTTCCAGATCCCGAGCCTGTGCCTTGCCCAGGGTGAGAGCTGTGGCCCCTCCTAGGCTCCCTTGTCACAGCACCTTGCCATCTGGTCTCTTCTGGATGTCTGTCTTCACCAAATAAAAGTTTCTCTCTTTACTCTTAAAAAAAAAGAAGAAGAAGACATGAAGTTGGGGAGACACAGGGAGGTGAAAATGGATTTGGAAAGAGTTGGGGGGAGGCGTGTTGGATAAATATAAGCAAAATAAATGTATGAAATTCTAAAAGAATTAAATAAAATATTTTTGAAAAAGTGATGACAAATAGGCTAATTTGATTGCAGATGATGTAGTCAAGGAACTCTTGGGTCATGGGGTTTAAGCATCGTCTAGGCCCCTGAAGACTGATAATGGCAGGAGAAATCTTTGGCCTTTCTCTAATACAGTCATCATTAGAGGCTCCCAAGTGAGCGATGGCTGGCTCTTTACAACATACACAGTTTAGGTGGTTTTAAACTTTGCATTAATCAAGGAACGAGGCATAAGAAAACTTTAATCTGGCTACATTTCTGTTTGATTGGATGGAGAAAAATGGAACTAAAGAAGGGGCTGGAAACACGTGTGCGAGGCAGGAAACCTGCTGTGATTAGGGCCTGGAGAAGAAGGGCCAGCAGTGGCAATTAGAAAGGCAAGAATGGTTGCTGGAGACCCTAACAAACTGATGGATATGCTGAGACAGGAGGAGGGGAGTGTCACAGGTCATTTCAAGGTGTCCATTTGAATGCTGACAGAGTCCTGGTGTTTGGACAGAAGTAGGGAGTTTGGGAGGCAGCGGAGGCAACTCCGGTTGGGCAGCTGTCTGCTGCAGCAAATCATTAGAAAGGGAGGGAAGGGTCCCCTGCTCTCTGCATCAGCAACAGATGTGTTATAAAGTGAGGGGAAAATGAAGCATAGGAGCTGTGGGAATTGGTTTGCTCAAATGTTATGATTCGGTTTGAGTGATTAATGTGAGATTATAAAATCTTATGTTTTTATTTGAGAAATCACCATCTAAGTAATCTAGCTAATTATAGGAATCAGAGATGACCATTGTTTGTGATGAAACTCTCCTCCACAATCATCTCCTGTTCTGTGTCTGTGCAGATAGTAGAAACTGGGCTTTGGTGTTCAGTAATTTCACCAAATTCAAAGGAAAGGAAACCCCAGGAACATGTGGAGTTAAAGGAACTCCTGTCCTCTCCTGAAAGGCTGGCTTTGGGTTTTATATATTGTGTTACTTGTTTCTTTGGCTGGTTTTGGTTTAGGTGGGCTACCTATGCAGATCGCAGCTCAACCAATCACAGCTTACCCCTCCCTGCAGTTTCCTGTGTGTCATGCCTATGGCCTCTTGTCTGTCTTTGTACTCTATCACAATGTAGGTGAGCTTTCTCTTTCTTTTTCTCCCTCCCTCCCTTCTTTCTCTTTTCTTCCCCTCTCCCCTTCCTTCCCTTTTCTTTCCATCATATTTTCTTCCCTCCTTCTTTTCCTTCCTTTCTCCCTCCTCTCTTTCTCTCTTCCTCCATCCCCCTCCTCTCCCTTCCCTCCCTTCCGCAGTATTCTCTTTGGTGAACTGTGTGGTCGTGACTTTTCCAGTAGAGACACGGCTTGTTAAAGGCTTATGCCTCATTAAAAGCAAAGGAGCTAAAGTAATAAGATAAGGGGAATAAAACTATCTCTTACAAGGCATTTGAAACAGCCTTTCACAGGGCCTCAGGCTCCCCTGATGTCTGTGCAACATCCAGCTTAGCTTTGGCTTCTTACAAGCATGGGGAGAAAGGAAAATGCATTCTTTGTTTGTGAAACCCACAAAGAACAAATTATAATTGCACTCTATTATCCAGGCTCTTTACTTTCTCCAAGATGCCAGGGTTTAAATAATAGAATTATTTCAGCCCTGTGGTGGGCGGAGCTTTTTGTAAATGGTGACAGGTGGAAAGCCCACTGAACTGGGTACAGCCCCACACACCTCTTCAGTTTCTAGTGAAAAATCCCATGTAGATATTTGATCATTTTTATGTGTGGTGGACTTTTCCACTGGCTCAGAGGCAATGCGAGAAAAGAGATAAATGATGTGTCTTCTAATTAAAAAACAAAGGCAGAACTGAGTGTTAATTGGTTTTGGGTGCAGGTTGTGATGGGAAAAGAGCTGCATTCTTTTCAGTTTCCCGGCTGGATTACTCAGAAATTCCCACAGCGCACATGTGAGAGCTTTACCAGCTTGATTATTTCAGGTTTTTTTCCTTTTTGTGGGTTAACTTGGGCTAAATAACGTTCTGTTTTGGACTCTACCCTTCCTCTTTCCTTGGATTCTAGGGCCAAGTGTAAAAAGAGAGCTAAATTCGGAATTAGGATGTAAAAGGGAAAAAATGCAGATGGCTTTCTGGCTCCAACTCCTCCGAAAGCAGGCCCGGGAGTGCTTTGCATTTTGTTCGCAAGATTTGGAAATGGACCGAAATTTCAGAGATGCCGGCCTCTGGGAACCAAAGCACCAGGTTTAGCAATCTGCCACGATGGGGCGGAGACAATTTGGAGATCCAAAAAGCTTTTTTTTTCTGTGGTGTGGTACAGGACGGCTCGGCTCTGCCCACCCACGCTGCCATCGCCACACACACCACTGCAAGAGTCCCTGGGACCCAGGGAGAATCAAAACTGGGCAGAGCCGCTCTGGCAGAGTCAAAAGCACATGATGAGGTGCCGCACCTTGGCTTTTGGAAGCAACAAGGTTTGGTGATTTATGGCTAAGCTCATATTGGGAATAATGAGCACCCTGCAGGTGACCAGCAAGGCTGATGGCTGAGGAGTCAGAGCTGAGGACAGCCGGCCAGAGCGCTGTTTTCTGGAGGCGTGGTTTTGAGCCAGATTTACAGAGGGGCTGTTGGGAACAGTCACTCAGTGGTGCCTCCTCCTCCTGTCCTGGTGTCTGATGTCACTGACTTCTCTGAAAAAAGCCTGGGAAACCAAGCCTAGCTTAGACTTCACCTCTGTTCCTCCTTGCTTCTTTTTCTCTTCTTCTCTGCCCCTTTGTCCTGCATTGCCACCTAACTTTACAGAGCTGGCCTGAGACAGAGACCAGAGACCACATTAAACAAAAGGATAAGGAAAAGGTGGGTTGTCAAGCTTAGAACTCTCTCAACCTTGCTGTGTTTGGCTATTTCAAGAACTTCTTGCCTCTTCTGCATCTAGTTTGTTTATTTTTGGCACAAGGAACTGTCCTCTTTTTAAGGAACACAGCTTACACAATGCTCACAAAGTCTTCTTGGGCATTGAAACTCCTTTCCAAAACAATATTCTGACGAGTTAACATGTAAATGAATCAAAACAATGTGTGTGACATTTCCTATGAAGTATATGTGGGTTTAGAAAAATTAGCATGGTAGTGCTTAACTGAATGTACTTTCGTTATAGAAGATGAAAGGCATTTGAAACCCAGCTTGCTAGGTCTACAGTGAAGCCAAATCCAACCACTTCGAATCAAAATGCAAGGAAATAATTTATCATTGAAATAGCTCGGGAGCATGATTAGGCGTGTGACTCTTATAACCAAAACAATCTCCATAAGGTGATGGGATCCATGCTCCTGAGCAATTCTGGGACCAGAGCTGCTATGATTTGGATAAGAAGTTGTCATTCCCAAAGACTGATGTGCTGAATGCCTGGTCTCCAGAGCTGATGGCGCTACTGGCAGGTAATGGGATTGCAATTGGTACTCATTTCATCAGCGCATCAGTCACTGAGAGGCTGATGGCTGAATGAGCTATTAGAAGCTTACCGGTAGCACTGGGAGAAGTGTGTATCTTGCAACAGTCCCTTGTTTTGTCTCTTTTGGCTTTCTTTCCATCACAAAGGGACTCTCTTTGCTTGATCACAAGCTTGACTATACAATATTCCACTTGACCACTCAGGTCTAGAAGCAATGGAGTCAAATGACTATGGACTAAAACCCTTACAACAGCAAAGCAAAGCAAACTTTCCCACCTTTAAGCTATTTTTTCTCAGGTGCCCTGCTTACAGCTCCCAGCCCATCCATGAAGGCAGAAGAACAATGTGAAGGCCAGGCTCTGAGCCGCCGGCTCACTCATTTTCTATGTTAAAACCCATCTCATGAGAAGGGACTTCCCTATACATGCTCATTCTACACAGCTCCCAACTCCCAAACTCCAGGGTTCAGATCTCCAAAATCTAAAGAAACTCAGAAGTCAAAAAGGCTGACATCCTTCCCAGATGTATTACTGTTTATATGGAATGCTTCCTGTTCAAGACTAGGTGTGCCCACAGATGTTTGGGGAAGTACATAAGTTCCCAAACATCTCCAACACAACCTTCTTTTTTAAAAATTGATTTTATTGAGCTCTACATTTTCCTCTGCTCCCCTCCCTGCCTCTCCCCTCCTCT
>LOJH01005398.1:0-17671 GCA_001685095.1 Ellobius talpinus | reverse complement strand
CATAGTTCATTACCACTTGCCAGAATCCTGCAATTGTTTCCTAACATCTCCTTAAAAGTCAGATTTGGAATCAGAATTGAAATTAATCAGCCTGAAATTAAGTCATGGCTCTGCCGTTGTAGCCACCTGACCTTGAGAATAGTACGTTTATCTCTCAGCTGCAGGCATCATCTGCCAAACTGAGGCAGTAACACTCAATTCAGGAGATGGCTGTGAGGACTGAGGATGCCTGGGCCAGCACTGTGTCGTAAGTGCACTCTTTTTTGTTTTTGTTTTGATTTTCGAGATAGGGTTTCTCTGTGTAACAGCCCTAGCTGTCCTGGAACTCACTGTTACTTTTATTAAACAAGACAATCTATGTCAAGTCCTTGATAGTCTGCTGGTGCAAAGTAAGTACTTAGCTTTTGATGGCTGTTTATATTATTATTCTTTACCTGGATCCCGTTTAATTCTACTGATCATTGTGAGCATGTCTGCTACTTGTTCTGCATCTTTATGGAGTCCCTCTTACCTGTTGAAGAAGATCTAAGTCTTTTCCCGGGCATCCAGAGCTGTACCTAGTCGCTCCCTTCTCTTTAGAGTTTCCCTCCTCACTGTACCCCTTACACAGCCTTGTTGTTTTAGTCCTCTGTAGATTATTCAGTTTCTTCCCTTTCACTGGCCTCTCCCTGGAATGCTCTTCCTCCTTCCATGTTGCTCAGTAAATATTTGCTGAGTAACGAGATTGTGTTCTTTGGAAAGGCTTTCAGAGAAGCCAGTCGCATCCAACCATATGCTCCTCCTGTGATGGAGACACACAGGGAAAGTTATGTTTATTTCTGTCCTGACTCTCTGCAGGGGAGGCATGTATACAAAAGGAGAAATTTTAGAGAAGTCTTTCCTGTTTTACCACCTCCTCCTGACTAGCAAGGCCATATCACGTTGATGCCAAGAAGTGATGCTGCCAGACTCTGCTGTGTCAAGTGAGCCCTCAGTCTAGGGCACACTGGTAGTCAGAGCACATCTAGGAGCCTCTGGCTGGAGTCGAGGACAGCTGCAGCATCAGCAAGCATCGCACAGGAATTCAGAATCAGCTTCTAAATTTTGGTATAGTAGAAAAAGAATCCATGACTAAGATGAGCTTGGATGGAAGGGGCTGTAACAGGATGAAGCTCTGGCCAGTGAGGCCTGGGGGGTATCTCCGTTTCTCATATATTTTGAGAATGTATGGTATGAGAAAGTAAACAGCTGACAGGGGCTAGGAAAAGGCAAACCAGCGGAATTCTCTGTTTACGTGATACCCGGGCCTAATGAAGTCCTCCAAAAGGCAGCTTTCCCAACAACATAGAGGACTTTCCCCTTGAAGGCTTTTTCCTGGGAAAATATGAATATGCGTCTTCTTACTCTATGTGGGGCTCCAGTGACAGAGCGAGGAACAAATCTACCCTAGTCTAGCTTGGTGAATCAAGAACTTACTGAGTTATTTAAAGAAGCACGGTGATGGGGTTTTTTACAGGAGAGTGAGTAACCACAAAACAGCACGTCATAAAAAATTCTCACCCCAGTATGGAGGATGGTTACCCCATTGATGTTTAAGTTTCTCTCCTTCCCTTTCACCCTCTGTGTACTCAAAGAATCCTCTGAAACTTTGTAAAGATGGGCAGAAATACATACAGCAAGGAGGGGATGGCTGGAATCTCAGGTGGGGGCTTACGGCCCTCAGTCCCTTCTTCTAGGAGGGACTGTCACCAGGCCTCATTTGAGGGTCTCTTGCAGGTAGTCACAGCTCTTCTAAGACTGTAGTTGCTATTATGTTCAGTGGGTAGAGCTCTATTTCCACTGCTGAATGCGGTGGTTCAGGTGAAGACTTTCCTCTGAGCACTACTGGGTTCTCATCCAGAACTACATCTGGCTTTCTTGTTGAAAATGCCAAGACATGTTTGCAACGGTAGGAGTGATAATCGTAGGAGCCGACAAACAGGCTTACACAGCCTTGTAATCCATCAACATTTTAGCCTATCTTAATTTACAATCTAAGTTGTTAAAAGGCTTTAGTCTAGTTTAATTCCCACAATATGCCCAGCTTCTCATTTGTTCAGAACAAGAGATGTGTTAAGCCTGAAGTGCACTCTGAAATCAGATGGACTGGATGGCTTTGAAGCCTTCTCAAGCACTGCTAGCTCTGTGACCTTGGGACTCAGAGACACTCAAGTTCAGTTTCCCTGTTTGATAAGTGGGGTAACGGTACTGATGGTTAGTTGTAAATATTTTATGTAAAATGTGTGTGGCACACCTGACAGAATTGGTAGTCATTATGAATGACTATTGCCACCATGATTTCTGAAGGTCACCAAACCACTCCATTCTCTATCTAAATTATCATCTTTAAGGTCATTCAACTATAAATGTAACAGTGCTTCAGCCTCTACTTCCTACCTCATAATTACTATGTCATTATGAATAATAACAGTAACTATGAATAATTAGTGTAGAACTCAGCTGTAGCCTCATCCCATGTCCTGTGGTGGGACCTTCCAGTTGCTATCACCCTTCACCCTCCTGTGTATTTCTGACTTGCAGTGCAAGAAACTGATGCTCAGAACAGAGAAGGGACTTGCACAAAGCAAGGGCAGAGTCAGAATCACAACTTTGGTCATTGATCGCCAAAGCACATGCTCTTTCTAATTACCTACTTTTTTGTTTTTGGTTTTTTGAGACAGAGTTTCTCTGTGTAACCACCCTGGCTGTCCCGGAACTCACTTTGTAGACCAGGCTGGCCTTAAACTCAGAGAGATCAACCTGCTTCTGCCTCCCCAGTACTGGGGTCAAAAGCATGTGCCACCCCTCACCCCCAGCCTCTTTTTACCTACATTTTTCCTCAGAGAAGAGAGCGCTCTCTTTTCTGAACACAGTGACCAGACACATTGGTTTCTTCCTAAGATGGTTAGACCTTTTCACTTAGTCTGCCACTGTAAATGCACTTCTTTCATTCATTCGCTTGTTCACTTGCTCAGCAAATGCTTACTGGGTGTGTATTACGTGCTGGGGATCTTAAAATGGTTTAGACAGCCTGTATCTTCAAAGAGCTCATTCTCTGTGGAGAAGATAGAAACATATATAGGAAAGTGGGGACTCGGGAACTAGGGGACCCAGAGTTCAGAATGGCGGTGTTGAGTGGAGGTGTGACATTATCAGGTAAGGTTTTCAAAGGAGGCAGTTTGAGTTGATTCATTATGTTTCTCTTTATAGCAGTCATCTAGAAATGTGCTTTAAGTTTAAGCAACTTTTCTGTTATAGGTTATAGGCAAAGCCTTAGGTCTAAACTGAGACATCGTCTCTTTCAGTCTATGCCCTTAAGGATTTATAGTCCAGCCAGGAAAGAAGGCCCATAATTAGTCAAATGCCATTAAAATTGTATGGAGATTATGCCGGAAGAATGTAAGAGCTACTTTGGTGGTGAGGGTGGTTGGGTGGATGGGCAGCCACTGAGGAAGTGGTTAATTCTATAGGGCAAAGGTTCTTCTTGAAGTCCAATTTACTTTAAATATGTTTTGTCTATTCATTCCTATCTTGCTGGACTTTTTTTCCTCTTTAAATACTCTGAGGATGTCTCACAGACCATGCCAAGTAAAAATAGCATATGTAAAGCTACATTGTATTTTACAGCATTTTCCAGGGAAAGAAGCTATAATTTAAACAATAATACATTAAGATAGGATGATGTCTCCATAATTAACAGCATCTTGGTAAAACTAAGGAGATGAGTGTATTACTAAACACATTCAAACTGTATGTTACTTGACCACTATTGCTCTCTATGAAGTGAACAGTAGTTTAGTATCAAGTGTAGCTCTCCAATTGCACGATTCATTTCTCAGACTTCACAAATCTCAGACCCGGTATGTAACAGTAGGTTTAGGAAGAGGTCAGAAACTTAGACTACAGCAAATGAATATTGTAATACTAACTATACATTGTGCATCTGTATTTTATCATCATTTTGCACTGCACTAGGATGATGGTTAAGTGAGGACCACAACTGCACTGATGATTTCCACTGGACATGAGATCTGGCTTCCTCACCCGCTGAGCAGGGCAATGTATCTCACAAGGATAACAAAACTATTGTCCTATGGGACACATGTTGACAGAGACTGCAATGAAACCCTCTCCTCCCTACTCCTATGGTAGGAAGGGCTGATCATTGCCTCTATCCATATCAGATCTTAGGTAGAACCTTCACCAGGGTGTAGCAATCAAATGACACAAGGCAGTTTGTCTGGTGGAATGCACACATGTTTTATCAATGGGATTCTCATAAAGAAGGAAAGATACAAAGCTCTAAGGTTTTTCATACAAACAGTAAATTTATAAGGAAATTGCAGGGCTGAATGACCTGATCTAGAGGCAGTGAATTTTAGGGTGGTTACTAAGAGAGCTGTGCTGGGGAGGTATGAAGCTGGTGAAAGTAAGAGTTACTTTACTGAGTGTGTTAGTTTATTACTACAGCTTTCCCAGTCTTGTAATAAACTCTGTTTGTTTGGTCTGGGAACAGAGATGACACCTCTCCCAAAGGAATTGTTATAGCCTGGTACAAGCATGGAAAGGAGGGCTGGCTAGCACTTTCTGCAGTGACAGCTTGTGCAGTGACATCAGTAACCAATGCACCACTCCAGCCCATTTGGGGGTGTCTTGTTCGTAACCCCTTTGCCACAATTGCCCACCTTTGACATTCAGTTCACTGAGCAACGTCTGGCTCATGACACTGGTCCACTTGATGAGGTGACAACTTGATATTTTCCTCCTTTCTTGGCTTTACTTTTATTTTTCCTTCACTCTTGTTATCTTAGGATTGCGCTCACTCAATAAATTATTAGCATCTAAGCTTTATTTCTTAGAGAGTCTGAGCCAAGATCATAAATATAGAACTATCATGAAACCACATAGAAAGACCAAAACTCTATAAAAAAAACTGGAAGAGATGAGCAGTTTATGGGGGGAAAACTAACTACGAATGTAAATTGCTCCTAAAACTGGGAAAAGGCTAGGTGGTGGTGGTGGCACATGCCTTTAATCCCAGCACTCGGGAGGCAGAGGCAGGAGGATCTCTGAGTTCTAGGCCAGCCTGGTCTACAGAGCTAGTTCCAGGACAGCTAGGACTATTACACAGAGAAACCCTGTCTCAAACAAACAAACAAACAAACAAAAGCTAAAAACCAAAACAAATAAACAAACAACAAAAAGACCACCACCACCAACAAAAACAAAAACCCTGGGAAAAGATGTTCAGTGGCACTCCTAATAGGAACTGTAGAGTCAAGTTAGAGTGCTGTGCGCTTCTGGAGCCTGCTGTGTCAGCAGACACCCACTGCTGCTGGAGATACACACTGGCATCGCTTCAGTGGAGAGTGATTTAACAGTGTCTTCAGAGCATGCAGAGTCTTTAGCCTAGCAAGTCTATGTTCACTATTTATAAAAAAGAATGGAAATAGTCCAGCACACATCAATTAGAAACCGAGGCTCAGTAAATTATGGCACATCCATAAGTGAACCATTATATAGTCTTTTTAAAAAGTGATTTAAAAGTACTGACATATAAAAATCTAAAATTTATGTTAAGTAAAAATGTTTTGTGAAATATATGCAGGAAACTAGTAACAGTAGCTGCTGGGCTGAGCAGACTTACTCTGCATTGACTCTACCTTTTCAGTTGTGTACTGTGAAGCTGGATTACCTGTTTCTCACTCAGTTCACCAAGGAATCGTTTACATACAGTTAAATCACAGTCATTTAAAGTGCACAATGCAATGACTTTTAAAAGTTATGTCTTCCTGCAAAACCACCACCACCACCATCAAAACATAATGTGCACGTGATCCTTGGAAGATTCCTTGTGCCTTCATCCCAATGGTTCTTGGCCCTCAGAAACCACTGATCTGCTTCTGTCATGAAAGGCTCATTTTCATTTTATGTAAATGGGGTCATACAGTGAATGCTCTTTAATATCTTGCTTCTGCATGTAATATGTGATTTTAAGACTTATTCATGTTTTTATAAGTACTAAGCTCTTTTCTGTTTTATGAATGTACCACATTTTATTTACTCAGCCAACTATTGAGGAATATTTGCGTTGTTTACAGATGTGGACTATGTAAATAAAACTGTTAGGAACATTTGTGTACAAATCTGAGTGGAAATACATTTTTAAATTTTTTAGGGGAGAGATAAATATTTAAGAGTACAATTGCTAGATTATATGGTAGGTATATGCTAATTTTGAAAGAAATGCCAGTTTTCCAGAATGATCACACCATTTTTCCACCCCTAATAGGAGAATTCGAACTCATCAATTCTTGGTTCTGTTGGCTTTTAAAATGATATAATGAGTATATGATGATGTGTTAACTACTTTGAAAAATACATTTAAAGGTAAAAACATAAATAAATGATGGCTACAGTCTCTCCCCTCAAGCCTAGAAATAGCACTGTGAGAAGTTTGGGTATTGGAATTTGAATAGGGGTGTGTTACTTTCTATGACTGACAGAACACCTGAGGCAATCACAGCAAAAAGGAAGTTTATTTTGACTCTCTGTTCTAGGAGTTTCAATTCATAGTTGGTAGTTCTGGAGCCTGTGGCAAAGCAGAACCTTATGGTAGGAGGATGTGGTTCAAGCTACTCACCTCAGAGTGGTAGGAAGAATAAGAAAGAGAGGATGGGATCAGTATCCTACAATTCTCTTCAAGGGCATCCCCCCATGACCTTAAATCTCCAGGAGCACTAGGCCCTATGTCTTGAAATGTTTTACAACAAGAACCACAAGAAAACTCCCTTCTCTGGTTCTTCAAGACAAAGTCTTCCATCAAGTGATATAATATCTCACAACATAACATGGAATGTTAATCACATGCCTATCATTATTACTATTTTCTGTTGTTAGACAAAAATCACTGATTCTGCCTGTTCTCAAGGAACAAAGAGATAGTACACCCAAGATCATCCTTGGGTGTATCTGACAGAGGAAATCGACTGTGCCAAACTCAAGTTTGCATCAAGATTGCCTGCCAGCCTACTAATAAAGGTTCCTGGGACTTGTCCCCATGTCTTCTTTTTTTCTTTTATCTTCTTTTCTTTTCCTTTTCCCCTTTCTTTTCCTGGCGGGGTCTTACTGTGTTTCCCTCTCTTATTTAGGGAACAAGTTTACTATTATAATTGGGTTACTATTGCTATGATGAAACACCATGACTGAAAGCAACTTGGGGAGAAAGGATATATTTTGCTTCCAAGTAACAGTCCATCACTGAGGGAAGTGAACTCAAACAGAGCAGGAACCTGGAGGCAGGAGCTGATACAGAGGCCGTGAGGAGTGCTGCTTACTGGTTTGTTCCTCATGGTTTGCTCAGCCTGCTTTTGTATAGAACCTAGGACCACCAGCCTAGGAATGGCAGCACTCGCAATGGGCTGGGCCCTCCCTCATCAATTACTGGTTAAGAAAATGTACTTTAGGCTGGCCTACAGACCAATCTCATGGAGGCATTTTCTCATGTGGGGTTCCTTCTCTCAGATGACTCTACCCTGTGTCAAGTTGCCATAAAATTATCCAGCACAGTCCCTGACTGGCTTTGAACTTATGACACTTCTTACCTTCTGAGTACAAGGCGAAAGGTGTGCATCACCACACTTGGTCAGAATTTCTGGCTTGGTAAATCTGAGGCAGGGTTCAGGAATCTCTTCACCAGCAATAGTTGCTATTTCAGATGCATCTGAGGAGAAAGGCACCCCATAGAATTGCTGAAAGGCAAGGTTAACAAATCAAAGTAAAGCCACTAGTAATATAAAAGTAAAATTTTAACGACAGTTCTACCATTGACAAGATGTACAACATTGACAAGACACTTAACCTCCCTGCTCTCCAAAGCTTGCAAATGAATGTGGCATCCATTGCTGGATTCAGTATTCCATGTAAATGGCATCTAGGCAAGACTATGCCTGCAATTCAAATATCTGCCAAATCCCATCAACAATCTAGATTCTAGACTCTCAAAGAATTCTATAACATCAAAATATAAACACCAAAGAGAAACACAAATGTTTCTCCTCCCTGACAGAGATCAGACAAAGAAAATAAAGGGTCAAGAATGACACAGGGGAGGTGAATTTAGGGGACAAATTATTATTGTGAGGCAAACCATTAGCATTAGTAATGGTTTTACTGGGATGGAGCCGTCTGTGGGAAGAACAGAATTTGGTGTTGGTTCTATTAAGCTTGAAAGGCTATCCTAAATACATCTATCAAATAATCCCACATCTAAGGCTCAAGGAACACCATGGAAGAGGGGGCAAAAAGATTGTATCAGTGTGTCACTTATATTACATGCCGAGAAGATAAAGTTTCCTCAGAGAACACAATAAATTTAAAGACTGAGTTAGAAAAGAAACATAACTAGCCATTACCTACAGTAAAAATAATTAAAACCTGACTTTTCTAAAAATGTAGGCCAGTATGAAAAGAGTATCCTGAGTTCTCTAGTGAAAATAACAAAACATGATACCAAATAAAAGAGATTTTACAGTTATGAGCATGAATCATGAAAACATACATTGGGCAAAGAATGATGATCAATTCTTAAGTTTTAGATGCCCACTGATATTAAAGACATCCAATCTGAGAAAAAGAAAAATAAAGCTACACTTGAATCTCTTGGCATTTCATTAACTAGCAAATGTTCATTTTCAAAAGAGAGAAAATGGGTGAAATTAAATCACAAATGAAAAAGATAAGCAAATTTTAAACAAGCAATCATTTTAGTCATTTCTATCGTCAGTAAACTGTCATTGTCTCCTTGGAGAGTGGTGGGAAGAACCACATACTCCCTCTGAGGCACTGCTGTCACACTATGAACTGCAGAAGCCCTCTCCTCGAAAGCCCAGCAGGTTTTTCAGGGTTGTTCTTCTTGGCATGGTATCAGAAATGCTGGTAATAACTACTTGGGAAAGACATAAAATATATAAGGTAAAAAGTAGTAACCCACTGGATATGATGATAGGCCTAAATGTTCCAAGAAAAGCATCCTCTAAACTGTTATAAATAATGAACGAGTTCAGCAAAGACTGAAGCCAAAGGAAACCCACACAGAACCATTGTGTTTCTGTCAGTGAAAAATAGCTGCTTATTAATAAGAGCATAAAAGGAGAGATTCCATTCACAGCCATGAACCAAAAATAAGTTACTTGAGGATTTTCCTTGAGACACAAGATTTACTCAAGAAAATAATTAAAGCATACCAGGAACAGTAAAGGAGGATGTGAACAGATGGAGCAAGAGCCGTGGATCATTACTGGAGAAGCAGCAGTGAGTGAAGATGAATGGGGCACTGTTTCAAGTTACGAGATTGCATGGACAGCAGTCCAAGGCTTCACATACTCATCATAGAAGCTGAATAATGGATAGCTACCTTAGAAAACACAGAAAATTGGACTCTACCGTAGGATTTAAAATACATTAAAACTGACAATGAACCCACACTTATCAAAATAATCAGCTTCTAAATGGGGGAGGGGTCAACTTAACCTGTCTACTTAGAATAGCTCTTTAAAACCCTACTTTTGAGGTTATGATGTAAGTACATTTCTCCCTTCTCCTCCATCCAAACCCTCCCATATACTCCTCCCTGTTCTTCAAATTCATGGCCTCTCTTTTTCACTAACTGCATACATGTATTTATATGTATATACACATATATTCCTAAATATAACCTGCTCAGTCTGTATAATGTTACTTGTATGCATGTTTTCAGGGCTGACCATTTGGTATTGGATAACCAGTTGGTGTGGTCTTCCCTGGGAAGAGCACCTCTTCTGCTCCCAGCTTTTCTCAGTTGCCTATAGCTCTTTGAGTAGAGCTGAGGCTTCATGGGCTTTTTCCCATCCACTTAGGCATGCCCATTGGTGTCATCCTTGACCTGTTCATGTTTGGTAGTCATGTTGGTGAGACTTTATGGGCACAGCTTCCAATATTACTTGTAGACACAATCTCTCAGAAAAATTCTCTGAACTTCTGGCTCTATAATCTTTTTGGCCCCTCTTCCGTGGTATTCCATGAGCCTTAGATGTGGGATTATTTGATAGATGTATTTAGGATTCTTTCAAGCTTAGTTAACACCAAATTCTGTTCTTCCTACAGAGAGCTCCATCCCAGTAAAACCATTATTATGGCAAACTGCTGATGGTTTGCCTCCCAGTAAGGTCCTTTGCATTCATGGGTTTGCAAGCCCTTAGTGCAGTGGTGTTGAGTTGACAGATCTTGAAGTAGTGGGACCTACATCATTGTATCTGCCATCCTCGCCAAGGGGCAAAGGTCATTCCTCTAATTTGCAAAGAAGGCATTTGAATGAAAGCCCAAGTCTTGCTTGAAGTTCCTCTCTGGCTTCCTCTTTGGCAGTGTGATCATTTGGACACACACGTGTTCCTGCTCTTGCCATCCTCATTGATAGAGTACAGCTGAAAGGGCCCTCGCTAGAATTGGACTGATGGAGGTGACTATGTCCTTGAACCTCCAAAACTGTGAGTTAAATAAACTTCCTTATAAAGTGAAGCTGAGCTATTTCATTATACTGACAAAAAGCTGGCTGATACAGTCATCTTTCCAATAAATGACATGGCCAGAATTTATGGCGCCATCCTTTATCTCCTCCCTTTGAATTTCTGCTATAAGAGCTATAGATCAATAATCTACCATTTTTCACCACTCTGACTTAAGCTATCATAGCCTCTTGCCCATACCAGTCAGGGTCCTCTAACAGATCTTTCTGCCTCTGTCATTGGTCTCCTAAGACTTTTTGCCTCACCATAGCCAGAGCGACGCTGGTAAGCTCTTATGTCAGATACTACCTTTCTTTTGTGCAAAACCATCTGAAGGCTTCCACCCCTCTCTAGAAAACACTTCCCTTTCCTGTTTGATGACCTCTTCTCAGTCACCCCTTACTCAGTCTGGGGTGGCCTCCAATGTGTTAGACAGCTTCCTGGTTTTGGAACTTCCCACTCCTGGAGTCTTCTTTCTCCCAGATGCTTGTTTGCTCCCTGTCTCCCCTCCTTCGGGACCTGTGCAGATGTCACCTCAATGAAATCCTCCGAGCTTCCACCAGAAAGTTTTACTTTTCACTTCTTGCTAGCTCTGATCACTCTTTCCTATTTTACGTGCTGTTTACTTACCCACCTATCACCTATTTTCAAACTTGTCTCTTTCCAGCTAGCATGCTATCATGCTTACGAGGCTGTGTGTTTTGTTTACAGGTTATCTTTAGTGCCTAGGATAGTGCCTGGTACCTTAAGGACTTTGATACATCTTTGTTGGTTAGCGATCAAATGAAATAGACTGAAAGTAGACAGCTGTCCTACTTTCTAAACTGACTTTACAACTAAGCCAGAAGCAACAGATATTGTGGAAAGATCTCACAGCTTGCTAATTGTTTTGTGCACAATATTACAGCAGAAAGGTAGTTTATACTTTAGAGAAGTGGATCTCAACCTTCCTAATGCTGTGACCCTTAATAAAGTTCAACATGCTGTGGTGACTCCAACCATAAAATTATTCCATTGCTCCTTCATAACTATCATATTGCTACTATTATAAATCATGATGTAAATACATGATGTGTGAACCTCAAAGGGGTTGCAGCTCACAACTTGAGATCCACTGCCTTAGAGCAATGCATTATATCATGTTTAATAAAACAGTTCAAAAGATGGGTCAAAATAAAACATATGCAAGTACAGTTTTTAATATGCCAGAATTTCTTAAGATAAAAAATGTAACATGAACATTGCATGTTTGAAGGATTCACATATTTTAAAATGAACAATATTAAAAATGGATATGGCATGTATGTATGGGAATGTATAAAATTTTCAAAGAATTGTATAAAATATATTAAAAACAAATACAATATATGTAGATTATTATGGAATTTGCAGATGATATAGTCAACAAAAGCTATAGAAATACAAACTATGTAAATATATAATTGCTAGAAAGTTATTCTAAAAAAGAAAAGATTTGATATATGTAAATAGCCTGTGTCTATATTTTACTTCATAAATTACCAAAAATGACAAAGAATTTATTCTTTAATAAGGGGGAAGACCAATAATCACATAAAAAACATACTGCTTGAAAATAATTCATATGAGAACACCATTGAGAAGCTAGCAACATAGCTGAGTAGATAAAGACTCCTGCTACCGAGCCTGCCAACCTGAATTTCTTTTCTGGGAGCTGCGTGGTGGAAGGAAAGGACTGGCTCCTGAAAGTTGTCCTCTGATAGCCACACATGCACCCCAACTGCACATGCAAGAAAATAAATAAATATAAAAGAAAAAAGCAAAAACACCATTGGGGTATGATTTTAGAACTATCAAGTCAGTAAAAAGCAAAATAAAAATGATAAATCTCACATTGGCAGAGGTCATGGAACCTTCTTGACAAACAAAAAGCCATAAGAATGTTCTCATCTTCTGGACTTACCTAACATAAAGAAACTTATCTACAAGGAAGTAAATAACCAAAAATTAGGTCAACAAAGTGTCAATATATTTTATGCCATGCAGAATAGTGAAAAATTGGAAAGGACAAAAATTCCAAGTAACAGGAATTTTTAAGCAAAATTTATTTTAGAAACATGGGCCATTCAAAATGACAATGTGGGAACTTTGTAACCTGAGGGAATATGAGTGTCAACACAGTAAAGTGTCTATAGATGTTGAGCTGGAATGTCATCTTCCTGTAGCAAAGCCAAAAGAGATCACCCTTGGGATATATTAATATTTGGGAGAATACACTGTCCAGAACTTATTTTGCAAGATAAAAAAATTACCTTATATTGGCTCATAACCATTTTCTAGACTGAATTTCCTAAGAAAACCCTTGGTGAGACTTGAAGCTTTGAAGCCAAGGTTTAGTTTAGCCTCAAAAATGTAAGTAGCTCTGACTGGTGGATTACCTTGTCCTTGGGGAAGAAGAAGGCAAGGGAGGTGCCTAGCCAGACAGGACTAAAACATTGGAGGCTGTGTTCAGCCTCATCAGACTCGGGTGTTGACGGAGAAGGAAGCAAGAGACCACCTTAGAGGCAGAGCTAGGGAACAGTCAGCTGAGGAAGCGCCCCGAGAGTAACAGGAGGTAGCGGCAATGGAAATGATGGGCACCAGAATAGTTGTCCAGTGCTGGGGAATTCTGTGTGTGGGTGACCCCAGAGTCCTCTTTCATAGGGGTAGGACAGCTGCAGATGCTAGTGAGAACGTGGTAAGTTGAAGAGCAGCTGTGATTTATTTGTCCTACTCTCTCAGTTACCCTTTTATTGCTGTGCTTAGTTTTAGATGCCATGACCAGGACAACATACAGAAGTTTATTGGGACTTCGGTTTCAGAGGCTGAGTCCATGGCCATATGCTGGGGAGCATGGCATCAGGCAGACAGGCATGGTGCTGGAGCAGTAACTAAGAGCTTACATCCTTATCTGCACGTAGGAGGCAGAGAGCCAACTGGAAATAGGATAGACTTTTTAAACATCAAAGCCCACCCCCAGTGACACACCTCCTTCCACAAGGCCATGCCTCCCAATCTTTCTCAAATAGTTCCATCATCTGGGAATCAAGCATTCAAGCATATGGGCCTAGGGGGCCATTGTCATTCAAACCACCACATCCACTCCTATTCCAGATGCTTGGGAGGATGAGATTTATCCCCTATGTAGGCCTGAATGCCTGGATTTGTGTTCTTACTCTATCACTTATTAACTGTATAACCTCAAGCAAGTCACTTAGCCTTGCTGTGACTCAATTTCCCTCCAGGAACAACTTGGGTCAACACTATTGCCTATTTTATCATGTTTCTGGGAGGAGCGAATGCCTGGAGCTCCTGTTACCTGTGAATTATTGTCATTATTACACACCCAGCAGGGCTCCCAGGAACCTATCTTGGAGATTTAGAAAGGGTTAGATCAGATCTGCCAGGAATTTATAACTGAGCATACTGAAACAGTTGAGGTTTTATTCAGACTCTAAACTTGGGAGGAGGGAAAAGGGGGGCCTTTAAGGCATTCCTACTGGAGATGCTAGGTTGCATCCTGATCCTGCAAGTATCACATGGGCTGCCTGGCCAGTGTCTCCCTTTGCCAGAAGTCTGACAATAGGCCCTGAGGAACACTTCCTCTTGAATTGGCTCTAGTGAAGCAGGACTGTTCTTAAATAGAGTTATGAAACCACCGGGTACTGGACACTGGGGCCTCATGTACCCCACTGTGTGGGAGGTAGAATTTAGGAAGTGGCTAGTGCTTTTGTCCCCTTCCCAGGCTTGCCCATTAACTGAGGTGGGTGGTGTCAAATTAAACCCTGATGTGCTTGCATTTTTCCTGGGAACAGCTGAAAACTTGGCTGTCTGGATGGTGGATGGACTAGCAAATATACAGACTGAGTGAAGGGGCCTGAAGGGGGGGGGTGAGAAGTGTCTCCCGGGCATTTTTAGGAAGCTCTGCTGTATAATGTTCTATGTAATAATTTCCTCCTTCATGTTCCCAAGAGAGTTTCATTAAAGACTGCCATTTATTTTAAGATCTCTTTTGGAAGTCAGATTCCGATTTGTTTGGAATGCTGTGCTACGTGGAATGTTAGGACCTTGACACAGACACAATGGTAGTCCATGGGTGTAGGGTTGTTTATCACATAATAACTTAATTTTTTTATCTTGTGTGTGTGAGTGTTTTGACTGCATGTGTATATGCACACTCTGTGTGTGCCTAGTGCCTGAATAAGTCAGAAGAGGGCACCAGATCGCCTGGAACTTTATTATTTGTGTGTGTGTATGTCTACGATGTGTGGGTGGGGGGTGCATGAGGGCCATGGCTCATGTGTAAATTTCAGAGGACAACTTTGTGGCGTTGATTCTCTCCTTCCATCTTTATGTAAGTTCCTGGGATAGTCATTAGGCCTATATGACGAGCATTTTACCTGCTGAGCATCACACTTGCTTCTTATGTAATAATAATTTGGTAAATGCCCCGCCCCCTCACCCATACTGAGGAGCTATGATAAGAGATGGTGGTATGGAGATAGCTGAGGTACAGCCCTGTCCTCATGTGGTTCACACTGTCCTGGAGACACAGGCAAATACACACAAAAAGGGAAATTCCATGTACAGTGGTCGCTGTGACCGATTGAATGCCATAAAAAGTCTAGGTCCTAGTCCCTGGAATGATTCCTGAGGACACTAAATATGATCTCAAGGGACTTTATAAGAGGGAGATTTGACCATAGAGAAAAAATGATGTGATTAAAGACAAAGCAATTGGAATGGTGCACATTGAAGATGGTAGAAGAGGCCACCCAACAAAGGATTCTGTAGACTTCTAGAAATGATAACAGATAAGGAAACAGATTCTCCCCAGAGCCTCCTTCAAGTAACTGTCCCTAGACATCTTGATTTTTTCCCAGTGAGACTTCTGGCTCCCAAAACTATAGTATTGTTAAGCCAGGAATTTTGTGATACTTTATTATGGCAGCCATAGTGAATAAGGGCATAGAATGGTATGGGTGCTTCAGCAATCATAATGTAGGGAAATATACACTGTAGGCAGGTGTCAGAGGGAACTCAGAGAAGTGATTCCTTTAATTCTTCCGATAAAAGAGACTGTCTGCCAAAGGGGAACTGAGGCATTGTGCACTTTCACGCATGCATATTCATTGAGCCAACATTTTTGAACATCTGTTCTAAATTAGGTCCTGTATTAGGTTTACTAGGATTTGAAGACAACAAAGGCAGAGTTCATGTCTTCAAGGAGATGACTGTCGAATTGGGAGACTTGTCATTAAAACCCTTGTCATTAAAACCCCTGACTTATTAGCATACTGATTCAGTTAACTCTCTGAGTTCAAGTTCCTCTATGTCAATCATAAAAAGAGGTGTTTTACTGGATGTTATGAAGACTAAGTGATAAAATACGTGGGATTTTTTTTGCCACGAGGTGTGTTTTATTTTCATCAATCATACAAATAATTTTCTATAATATCCCAGGGCAAACCAGTGATATTTGGCAGTCTGATTAGTGGGAGGGGGTCCCCCTTCAGAGACCCGTGGGCCTGTGGCATTGGCTCATAGTGCCCAGGTTCACAATGCAGCTTGTGGCTCGCGTCCATCTTGGAGGTGGCTCTTCCTCTACATCACGAGGGGGTCTCTACATCATCTCGGAGATGACTGGGTGGGGTCGGGTAATCCTCCAGTCTGGGCTTTTAGGAAATTTCATTCCTCTTTTCCTGTTCAGTGGTCTCTTTGGTCGGCAGGGTGTTCTTCTTCTGCGTCTAGGTCTTCTTCAGCTTGGCCTCATCAAAGCTGGCGATTTCCCCCATGTCCACGGCTTGTCTGCCATTTTCTTACAACCCGTGGAGTCTCATTCCGAGCTCGCGCTCCAGGTGCTCCCACTCGCCTTGCTGCAGCAAGAGGCCCAGAAATTTTTTATAACTATAAAGCATTATAAAACTAAAAGGAGCCGGGCGGTGGTGGCGCATGCCTTTAATCCCGCACTCGGGAGGCAGAGGCAGGCAAATCTCTGTGAGTCCGAGGCCAGCCTGATCTACAAGAGCTAGTTCCAGAACAGAATAAAACTACAGCGAAACCTTGTCTCTAAAAACTGAAGAAAAAAAAAGAAAGAAAGAAGAAAGTAAAAGGCATTATAGAAATTTGGCATGAGAAAAAATAGGCACATGAGAAAGTGATTAATGACATAAAAACAGCTATAAGAAACTGGAAAGATTTGGAAAACTCATAATTATTATTAATAACATTAAGTAAAATAGTATGTAATGGTATTAACTATGTAAAAAACACTAACATACTAATACAGTAAGGAAATACAACAGTTGATATTAATTCCTTCTGAATGGTGGAGTTAAAGTTTTCTTTTATTAGGCTAGGAATATAATGTAGTAAAAGAAGACTTGCCTAGCATATACAAGGCCCCAGGTTTGAACCTCAGAATAGAAAGGAAAGAAAGAAGGAAGGAAGGGAGGAAGGGAGGAAGGGAGGAAGGGAGGAAGGGAGGAAGGAGGAAGAAGGAAGAAGGAAGAAAGAGAGAGTTTTTTAAATAGGCTTTTTAAATGTTCCTATTCTATACCCCTATAATCAGCTTGTGTTAACCTTAGAGACAAAACCATAATATTTTAAAATAGAGCATCCCTTTAGAGAATCTTCCAGGGTGAAAACTGGCTAATGGAAGGGTAGTCCTAAGGCATCTGAGGTTCCATTAGGGGCTGAGTTGCTTGAGTAGAATTTGTAAATGAGACTTTGTTGCTGCTCTTGAATGGCATGTAAGTGGTGGCATATATTTCAGGATGCTTTTGAGTAGGGAAACAAAAGTTTCTTTCCTGAGTTTAGTTCCAGGGATTCTTGGACTTTGGATGAAAGTGGTCCCAGGAAAGATTATTTACGACGTTAAAACCGAATCTTTCCTTGGTTAATAATTTGTACCCCCTGTATGTAGGGCATCAATTTAGGTTAACCTAGACCAGGAAGGAGATAAAGGTTAAAATCAGAACTGGAAATCTCAATACTTTCTCTGCTCAAGTCAAACCAGAAGGCTGAGCCTGCTGTCCTGATAGAGCAGTGGTTCTCAACCTTCCTAATGCTGTGACCCTTTAATACAGTTCCTC
>LOJH01005397.1:15805-33830 GCA_001685095.1 Ellobius talpinus | reverse complement strand
ACACACACACACACACACACACACACACACACACCACACAAAGGTTTTGGAGATGATTGTACTGGGGATTGAATCCAGGGCTTTACACATGCTTTCCCATCTCGGTTGCCAATGCTGAAGTCCAATGAAATACATACTATCTCTCTTTGGGGCTTTAGTTTACCAAGACTTTCCACATCTTCCCTTCGTTGTTTTGTCTATTGTTACATAACTGCCACCATGTTGTGGGGGTGGCTGACACAGGTAAGAGAGAAAGCAAAGCTAAGATGAGCCATGGCATTCATTCCCGACCACCTGGTGATGGCGTGGCACGGCACGCCTCCACCCCGAAGCTCTTGGTCTAATGGCAGAACTTCCTCGCCTATGCTGTGTTGCTTCTGTATCTTCTGTAAAAAGTCAGTTTGAGAGAAAGTCAGCTGGGACTGACTCTGAATCTTGGGAAATTTAAGCAGGTTAAAAAAAAAAGGGAATCTCGTCTGTATTTAGTATCCTTGGGCAAGGGTACTAAACTTGTAGTCTCTTGGTCAGAGCAAGATCCTCTATAAAATTGAAACAGCCATTTCATGCAACACAGTCAATGGAATTTCATCCCCTTTCCCCTCCCTTTCTTTCTCTTTCTCCAGCTCAAATGAGTCACCTTGGCTAGACCGCCAATCCCCATAGAACTTATGTTCCTTGATAGGATATGCCAATAGAAATGAGAAATTCTATAATAGCTTGAGACATGTGTTAGTCACCTGTCCCTGCAAAAGGCTCAGCACCGTCTCCTCTAGGAAATGTGCTTCATCAAATAGACATGAATGCATGTAATGACAGGGAGTGGATGTAAGAATGTGCACGGAACATTTTTCTCCCTTCCCCCCCCCTTAAAGTAGTGCCTTGATAGTGTACCTGTCTTGTGCATTTCTGGGCACCTCTGCTGTGCTATGCTTACCTGACCCCTCAACACATTCTCTGTTCTTACACTGGTTGTTGGACTGAAATCCCAGGTCATATTAATTCCTTGCTATTCATTTCCTTTCCCTTGAAGCGTATGCTGGGGCTGTCCCTGGAGTGGCTTTTTATTTTCAGAGGACGATTGCTAGAACAATCACGAGCTTGGCGGGAGATGGACAGTGCAGTGTAGCCACAAAAGAGGAAAAGACACTGTCGTTGAGGGCTGGAGTCCTGAATGTCAGAACGGCAGGGAAACGGAGTGGAGTTTGTCTGTCAGCTGCTGTCTGTTATCGCTCAGTTACAGGGCTGTCGTAGTCGCTTGCTGTAAGCACAACTGTCCCAGGCTCTGGTATCCAGAGCTTGCAAGGCAAAGGGAACAACAGAGCCAGAGGGACAACGTTGAGGCGGCCACATTTTCCTTAGCGTGGCTCCTTGCAGCTGACGAGCTGAGAGGAAAGTTGTGCTCAGCTGTGCCCAGAGGCACAGCCATCCATTCCCAAATCATGCCAACAAGCAGATTTCGCCACTGTGAATCCTTCATTACTGCTACAGCAGGACCAGTGGAGCCTGAAGGGCAAGCTGACCACCTAACAATCTGTGTAACTTCCCAGAGTGGCATCCTGCTGTCTGGCCAGAAGCTCTGGAACTGCCTCGGGGACCCCTTTCAGCTGAATTCCTCCTTTCTTGGATGAGGATCTCTTCGGAGAGCAGCTGTCTGCTTGGTCAGGGACAGTGTTCACTCATCTCTGGATAATCCGTGCCTAGCCCAATAAATATTTTTTCTGGATGGATGGAGGACTCATTGATTACCACTTTACATATTGGTCCCAATAGCATCCACTGTGTATGGTAATAAAAACCTACACAGCCCTCTCTGCTCAAAATGAAATCGCCCTTAGAGTCCTTATATCGATCATTGCAGGCTATAAAGATGGGATTGCAAATAACTTTCATCTCGAGAGCCAGCACTGGTCGATTGGTAGTGGCTGCCTTGAGAGTTGTGCAGGGAGGTATTTGTGTACTAGGCTCAGCGAGGAAAAGTGCTGTCATTGATTAGCAATGTCTGCTCTGAGCTAAAGACAAGGATATGGTGGCCTGATTGCTTCCTATTTGCCAACGATTTTAAAGCCTTAATTTCTTCTGATAGAATTTTCTAGATGAGTATCTTTTCAACACATTTCAAAGCCAGCTTTGACTGGACATCTGGGTGCTTTCCCTCCACAGTGTGCTTCCTAAGGTACTTTATTTATTTATTTATTTATTTTTCGCTAGATTTGAGGGCAAATGAGGCAGGGAAAACTTGGCTTTTCTCAGAGCATATAATTCTTTCTGGAAAAGAAATTCAAGCTAGGTAGGTGTTAATTCAGTCCACATGGTATGCACAGTGAAATCTATACCAGGAAGCCACAGGGTGATAAATATGAGTTCCATAATAAAGTCTACTTTCCTTATTCCTAACTCTGGTGAGAATCTCCCTTTCACATTGCCAAGAGTTTCCCAAGGAGCTCAGTTCGGGGTATCACAGAGAAACGTCACTGGATGCCAGTTCCATACATCACTCTTCCCATACACAATGGTCTACTACCTGGTGTGACTTCAATGAAATGACTTTCCAGTAGAAGGCACCCTGAGATTAACTTCTAGGCCAATCAAAGTAGGCCAGACATTAGTAGGGTGGCACATCTTTAAAAACAATAATTCATGCAACATAAACTTAACTTAAAAAAAATCCCAGCGGGCTTAGCTCATTCACTGTTATGTCACCACCTCAGCTAGTTTCAAAGTAGTTCCATCACCCCTGGAGGAAGTTATACTCCTGGTAGAAATCAATCCCCACTAGAAAAAAAAATCATCCTGAGTGAGGTAACTCAGACCCAAAAAGAGAAACATGGTATTCACTCACTCATAACT
This sequence comes from Ellobius talpinus, assembly GCA_001685095.1. Lineage (NCBI taxonomy): Eukaryota > Metazoa > Chordata > Mammalia > Rodentia > Cricetidae > Ellobius > Ellobius talpinus. Next base: position 30,983 of record LOJH01005397.1, on the reverse strand, counting down.
GGATATTAGCTGTAAATAAAGGATAACCATGCTACAATCCAGAGACCCAGAGAAGCTAGGTAACAAGGAGGACCCAAGGGAGAACACATTAATATCCCTGGGAAGGAGAAGTAGAGGAGATCTCCTGGGTGGACTTGGGGTGGGTGGGCATGGGAACTTGAGGAATTGGGGTGGGTGGTGGGTGGAGGGGAACAGTGCTGAGAGATGACTGGAAAGGGGGGCTTTGTGGAGTCGGGTAGAAGCCTGATGTAAGGAAACTTCCGCGAGTCTACAAGGTTGGCCCCAGCTAAGACTCCTGGTAGCAGTGGCTATAATAGCCCGAACTGGCCATTTCCTGTGACTGTATTGGTGACTACCCTATTGTCTGATAACAGAGAGTCTTCATCCAGTGACTGGTGGAGGCAGATTCCCCATGGCCAAGCATTGGGCCATACTTGGGGAATCCAGCTAAGGACAGGGAGGAGGGATTGTAGAAAATGGGACAGCATGGGACTGACCTAAGCCCTCTACACATATGTGACATTTATGTAGCTTGGTCTATATGTGGGACTCCCAGGGCGATGGGAGCAGGAGCTGTCCTCCGTGCCCTGATGGTCTCTCGGGAACCTACTCCTCATGCTAGATTTCCTTGCCCAGCCTGAACACAGGGGAAGGTGCTTGGTTTATGGCAGCTTGACATGCCACACTTGCTGAAGCCCACGGGAGGCCTGCTCCTTTCTGAGCCATTACAGAGGAGGGGTGAATTGGGAGGGGGTGGACGGAAGGGAATGAGGGGAGAGGAGTGAGGGGAGGCTGTAGTCAAGATGTTAAAAAAAAATAGAATTCGGTCCCCATTCCCTGGCAACTGCTCACCTCCCTTCTGCATCTATGGATTTGCCTAGTCCAGATAGTTTATAGCTAAAACTGTACACTACAGGCCTTTTGTACCTGACTTCCTTCATTTAGCATAGCATGCCCACGCGTGCTCTGTCAAATCTCAACCCTCTATTCCTCTTTATGTCTGAGTAATAGTCCATCGTATAGCCATGCCACGTTTTGTTTACCCAGTCGTCCATCATTTGGACACTCGGGCTGCTTTTCACTTTTTGGTTATGAATAACACTGTTGTGAAGCGTTAGTGTTCTTCACGGGACAGAATATTTGGCTTCTCTTTGAGCGTATATATGCATAGAAGAGAAAATTCCCTATCTTATGGCAATTCTACAATCGTCTTTCTCAATAACTGGTCAGCTTGACTCTATAGACGCTGAACTATTTTGTTGCCTGCCAGGAATATACGAGGGCTCCAATGTCTTCAGACCCTTGTCAAGTCTGGTCATTGTCTGTGCTTTAGTGACAGGCATTTTAGTAGGTATGAAGCGATGCACGTGCATGCGTTATTCACTCCATCCTGTCAAATGTGGCCGTACCTGTGCATGAGACGGTGGCAGTCCTCTCCTGATGTAGACACCAAAGAGGGCATCCTTCCCCAGGGAGATGTTGAACTTCAAGAACTGGGGCTGACTGATGTGGATCTGTGACCTCCAAAACACCCCTGGGGGGACTTCCTGTGTCACCCGTCGGCCAACTTCGGCTTCGCCACTGTCTATGCTGCTGTTTTTCAATGACCAGGGCACTAGAACACAGGAATAGACAGCAAGTCAATGACATTTGTATACATTAGTTGACTGTACATTTATATTTAATTATATGACAGATTTTTTTTTTGCTGTTTCCAAGTTAAGATTAACTGCATTCTCTTTAAATGATAGCTGAAACATTGAAGATTTAAATGAAAAAGCTATAAATTCATACCCCAGGGCATCTGAGACCCTGACACGGTGATTTTTTTTTAGAAATTCTATTATTAATCTCAACTGATCAAATATAGGAAGAGCCAGAATCTGAGGAGACATGAAGTCCCATCCCCCACATAACTGGCATCTTTAAAGGACCAGGAGGGAAGGGCTACCAATGTTAATTTGGAACCATACTTATTTTTTTTGAAGCCTTTCATTACTCTTTCTAGGTAGAAACAAGTCCAGCCTAGAACAAAAACCAGTCCAAAATCCAAAATAAATAAAATAGCTCATCAGAAAGTGAAGTCAGCACCCGACAGTGGATTGGCCCCTTCCTCGTGGAGGACAGGGTGGAAGGATCCTGAGAAGTCACACCTTCGCCTTGTAACTTTGACACAAAATGGTGAGTCTTTTGGTGGCTGATCCTGACTATTTCAATTGCTCATGCACAGCCTGAGTTCCTCAGTACTTGAAGAGTAGAAGTTTGGTTAAACAAAACAAAATACCCCACAAAAACAAAACAAAACAAAACAATAACCCCCCCAAAATAAACAAACCAAACCAAACCAAACCAAAAACATTCTGTCTCCCTTTCTTCCTTACTATTCCTTCTTCAGTCCTTCTCCTTCTCTTTCCCCCCTCCTCTGTCTTCATTCTTCCCTGAGACAGGGTCTTTCTTTGTAGCCCAGGCTGGCACAGAACTCACTCTGTATATAAGCCCAGGCTAGTCACGGCTCATGGCAGTACCCTTGTATCAGCCTCCCAGCTGCTGGGCTTACAGGCACGAACCAGCAGGCTCAGCTTGCAGTGTCTGAGTTGAGAGGGGATTGCTTCCTGAGAGTGGCCTGGAGGTGCTTTCTTCAGCAACCAGGGCAAACGGAAAAGCTGAGATCAGCTGCCCCAGCGTAAACACGTTCATTTCTCTATTGATCTATCACTTGCCCCGTCTCCACGGTGACAGAACACACAGCTAGAGCTTGGTTGCGTAGATGTCATTTGTGATGACCTCAAACGAATTCAACCACGGTGGGAAATATAAAAACCCCACATCTTACCGGCTTCCTGGCTCAAGAGTTTCTAAGCCAAACAAAGCCAACCACACAAAGAAGCTATGTTTGTGTCTGTTCCTTTCTAGGAATGTGGATCCCACTCGTCGCCCTGAACTTTGAGCATCTTCAGCCTGGACTAAGGAGGCTCATCAAGTTCCCGTCAGAGCTCTGCCGTGGATGGATAGTCCTGAAAAAAAATCTCTGTCTGTTTATTCAGTTTGCACACACTGTACAGAGGCTGGACGGCCATGAAAACTTGCATAACTGCCAGAGACTGGCTTTAAAAATGAGTGACCCTTTCTGATTCAGCAGGGCTAGCTCTGTCACCATGACCAGTGGCTCCAGGATGAGACCTTGATGGGGCCTTGACCTTACTTTCCTCATCTGTAAAATGGGTGGCCAGTAAAATGGTTTGGACTGATAGAAACAGGTAGCTAGTGTGCCAGGAACCCTGGTTGAAGGCTGGCTGTGTCCAGCAGGTACTAAACACATACTACAAGGGGGAACTTGGGGTAGTACAGGAAAGCAGAGGCTCAGCTGGCTTCTTTGACTCAAGTCTCGTCTTGGATGCGTGCTAAATGCACCAGCTTTCTGTGCCTCAGTTTCCCTGTCTGTCTAGTGGGGACACTACTATTACTTCTTTCATAGGGCTGCTACGAGGAGTCACTGAGTTGGTCCACTCAGAGCTCTCAGCATCAGTTCTGGCAGAAAATATTGCCTCGGGCGCTAAACCTTAAGCAACTATGGCTAATTTGAGGGATTTCTGAAACCATGGTGGGCCCAGGAGAGAACATTTGTTTTCACAAGTTGGTCAGAGGCTGTGAGTGCCATAAATTGGAAACTTTTATATTTAAAAATGTTGCTTTTGTCAGACTTCCCTACACAAATTAAAGCCTCTGGGGGCACGGAACATTATATTAAACAAGGACCCAGTAGGGAAGGAATGAAATAACGAACAAACAAACAAATCGAACAAGACCAACAAGAACCACCATGGACAAGAATAGCTATAGGCCTTTAGTAGAGACCAAAGCAAATGCTAGCGAAGAGTCACGACAAGCGAGGAAAACGCATCAACACTGAAAGAGCTTTGAAGACCCGGGCTCTATCACTAAGTTTAGAGTTTAATCCATAGGTGGCAGATGTTCCGCCACACCTGTAGGCTTCAGAGCTGCTGGGCTAATGGCAAGCTGGTGACCGGCAGCCAGCAGCCTGTGGTGGCCTCTGGAAACCTCACTGAATTCTGACTGGAGACGTGGGTGGGAGCAGGTTTCCACAGTGGTTGCTCTGGCGAAATCCAAAAAGAAGCCTTGGAACTCTAGTTTTAGAGCCAAGGGGTTCCCCTTTCTTGTACAGGACCCTAACTTTAGAGCGCTGTGTTCGGGAAACCACCTTCAGATGTCAGTGGGTAGAGACTGCTGACTCAGCAGCCACACCCCTTGGCATTTTAGATGTCCCTTTCTTCATGTGTCACCCTGCAAATGAGACACGGCATGTGATGGATGAACTACAAAGTTGGGGGGCCAGCTTCTAGGGCTCATATCCTGGCTTCCATGCAGTGTGACTTTTGGCACTTTGCTTAACCTCTCTGTTCCTCCAGTTCTCTATTGTAAAATGGAAACCATACACAGTGGGAACAATGAGAGTCTGCAAAGAGCATAAGACCATGCCCAGATCACAGTATTAGCAAAATAAATGAGGCCAGTTACAGGGGTTGGAAAATGGTCATACAAGAAGGAAACCTGTGCAGAAAACATCTGACTTTCTTTTTAGAGTAAAAAAAAAAAATTTTTTAAAAATAGAAGTTTGGTGTATATTTGTGATCTATATGTATATGTGCCTGTCCATTTCTTGAGAGAGTCTAATTTTGTATGGGATAGATTTAGATAAAAGAATAAGCTTAAACTTGGGACTCTGTGCCTGAGCCTGACCCCAGGCCAATGGCAGCACTGCCCTGAACACACAGCCCCTACCCTCTGCAGCTCACTTTGCTGGGACACGGCCTGCAGTCCTTGTGGATGCCGCTGGGGGGGCGCTCTGCTGGCTTCCTCAGAGCTCCCTCTAGCTGTTTCACTGAGCATGTCTTTGTGGCCCCACCACATGTCCTGCACACCTTGCGTCACTCTGCACTACTCCTGCCCATCTGGTGGGTAATTTCCAGCAAAGCCCCGTGACAATTGGGTGACAGGAGGGCCTTGAGGAAGATTTGCTTGGAAGACTTGCATGCAAACTGAACCTTTTTTTTTAATTAAAAAAAACCAAAAAAAACAAAATTACCTTTCTAGAACTCTATGTGGGATTTGCTATTTAAAGAACTTTCCTTGCGGACTGTTTGGAAGAACTGGGAGTGAAGCTCTGCTGTATCTTTCCTACAAACTCTAATTAATAAACAAGTACACTAGGAGACATTTGCTACAGTGGAAAGGCCTAGAAGATAAAGGTCAAAAGCCATGGGTCCTTGCCCTGGCCCTGAACGACCTTAAGCCTTTTGTGGAAGGATGGGTGGGAATAAACTATTTTGACTCAACTCCCATCATTGCTGCTAAGAGACCAGTTTTAGGATGTCTAGCTCTTGGGGCCTCAGTGTCCTTCCCTATGGAAGAGTGGCATGGACTCAGAGAGGCGGTAAGTGGCATCCAATCTGGCCTTCTGTGCTCTGTAGAGCAGGCTGTGAGAGCCAGTCTTTAACCAAGTCACAAGGAGTCGATAGGGTTGTGTGCATGACTGGGAAGGGTGTCCATCACCCACACCAGGATGGGTATGATCAGAATGCTCTTATGGCTGGCTTATAGGTATCTTTAATTTTAACAAACTCAGTGGCCTTGACATAAGCTCCTTCCAGTAGTAGACGGCATTCTAGTTTGTTTCTCCGTTGCCGTGACAAAACCCTGACCAAAAGGAACTTGGAGAAGAAAAGGTTTATTTGGTTTATACATCCAGGTCACAGTCCATCACTGATGGAGGTCGGGGTAGAAACCCAAGCAGGAGCAGAGGAAGGAGCCATGGAAGAAAGCTGCTTAATGGTTCATTGCTGATTCTGCTCAGCCTGTTTCCTTATACAACCCAGGACCACCAGTCCACAGTGGGATGAGCCCTCCACCGCCAATTAGCAATCAAGAAAACACCCCACAGATGTGCCTGCAGGCAAATCTAAGGCGGCAATACCTCAATGGAGGTTCTCTCTTCCCATGTATCTCAAGCTGACGACCAAGAATAGCCATCACAGATGGGAAACAAAATCTTCAAAGCTGATTTCCCAGGGTGTGCAACTGAATGATGAGTTTGCAAACCTTTTTTCTTTAGTAGCATATATGCACACATACATTCATACATGTAATTTTTATTTTGAAATAGGTTCAGGTGAAAAATAATTTCAAGTGCTACATGGAATTTCTGTTGTCTTTAACCCAGACTCTGCAAGTATTACACACATCAACTTTAGTATCATCTCTCTCTCCATATATATATATGCATAAATATGCATGTATATGTGTGTGTGCAGTCAACCCTCCACATCAGGGGTTTCTATATATGTGGGTTCAATGAAATAGAGATTAAAACTATCTGAAAAGAATAAGATCTGTATTAAGCACACGAATAAAACACTTTTTCCTTGGGATTCCCTGAACAGAACATGTAGAGATGATTTAATATATAGGGAAGGATGTGCCTGAATTATACAAATAATACAACATTTTATATAGGGATCTTGGGGACCCACAGATTTTTGGTATCTGGAGAAGACTGTATCAGTACTCCCAAGACATGGATAGATGACTCTGTGCGTGTGTGCGTGTGTGTGTTTGTGTGTGTGTGTAGTGTTTTTCTCTCCTTGGAAACACTGAGAATCAGTTACAAACAAAGCCCTCTTTTACCTTTGCACACTTCCATGTATTTATCTTAAATTGGCAATAGCATTTTTTAGAACCACAGTGCAGCCATCAACTCAAGAAACTAACCTTGCTACTATGCAAAGTTTAGTTCACAGACCTCATTCTAATTTGCCAGTGGTCACGATAGTGTTCTTAATAGCAAACGAAAGAAGTTTCTACTCTTTTAAAAGAATAATCAAAAACAATAGAAGAGGGAAAAAAGAGGAAAAAAACTATGAATTGCTACAGCCTGCATGGGGACCCATCTAATAGACCATATGACTGCAGGTTGGTCAAGTGCTGGGCTAGTGTCTGGGAGCACAGATCTGTGTTTTTCTCTTAGAACAAAGAGACAGCAAAGCTGGACCAGATCCCACAAATAAAGGTTTGAACCAAGGTTCTCCCTAGCCATACATTTCTCCTAGGACAAGAACATAGCTTGTCCCTAACAGGATACCATGGAGATACAGGTAGTGAAGGAACAATAACAACTGGATTCGGTTTCTAGGTACAGAATGGATGAACCTCACATGGAAAAATATAGATGTCAAGGAGGTTCTTTAGGGCTAATCAGTCCAGAAGTGGGACTCAGCACCAGCAATTACCAGCTCCGTGGCTCTGGGCTAGTCACCACCCTTCTCTGATTCAGTCCTTCCCTCTGAATGATGGACTTCTGAAGATTCAACCAATACCATGTTGCAGGCATGCTGGTGTTTCTACTTTCTAGCCTGGCTGTCACAGCATTCCCTTAAGTCAGCTAGAACTGGGAACTCAGATTTGAAGGCTAAACTTGTAATGGTAGAATTTCATATATAGACTGCCCAGAGTATGCACAATTAATAAAAGAGGCCCGTGGGCTGGAGTGGGGCTTCACAAAGCCACAGACATTTTCCAGAGCTGCTGAAATCAATGAACAGCCAGTAGTATGCTTACAGCCTGTCAGGGCGGTGCATAGGTCATGCATATTAAGATATGAGGGTCAGAGCAATCAAAGCTACAAGTCTGGGGCTTCCAAATGGCCCCAGCTGCTTCTCATGTGAGCAGCTCTGTGCACCTGCCTGAGTGAAGGGCAGCAAGACTTGACTTAGTTAACAATGATGAATGAACATCCTAAGCATTTGGCTGGGTTATCTTATACTCAAGTAATAAATATTAATCAAGCATCTACTGTGATGCAGGATAAACTTTGGACCACACAGACCTGGGATGTATGCCATGTTCTCATCCCACATTCCAACAGCCCAGGTAGTCTGAAGTCTCGGGTCATATGGTCTTGAGTTTGGACTGAGTTGGGGACTTCCAGAGAAGAGACATGACAGAGCATCCTGTGACCTTCTTGGGCAAGTGGGCGCAGTGTGACTGGGTGCTGGACAATGGCTAGGAAAGACATTACAGCAAGCAGGGCCTCCCAAAGCTGGGGCCTCCATGGGAGACTTGTGTATCCACGAGCTACACTATGAAAAGTGGAGATGGTGGTCATTTTCCCCAAGAGGTGGATGTCTGAGATCCTCCAGTTCTGGCTAGCGCATCTCCAGCCTATGGGTGAGCCTTGCGGTGTTCCTAAAGTAGCACCTCGATGATCAATTTTACTAGATCATCCAACTCCATCGCTCTACGCAAGATTGCTCATGTAAATGGGAAACGACTGCCTACTTCTGAGACATGTACCTAAAATCTCAACCAGTTAAATAAGACTGATGTCGGGGAGAGTGACAGTCCTCCACAGCTGCATTAGGACCAATCATTTCAGAACATGGTACCATAACGCATTTATGGAAACAGAGACGTTATTCCCCAAACAAGTGATAAAGGGAATGAACTCCTAGTTGTAGCAGGGAAATGAGGCCTCGTATTAATACTTCCTAACTTCCCCAAGCTCCGGAGGCTCCTCCACATCAATCTGCCTCGCAGATTATTCTGCCTCACATATTTTTATCTATTGCAAATAAAGTTGAATTCAGAAGATTGCCTCGGCCATTACACTTCGTTTCCATTTATTTGGGCCTCCGAACAACCATCTGAGGCTGCTGTTTAGCCAACAGGTAACGAAAGAGCTCCTGTAAGGACCTTTGATTAACGGCTAAGAAATACAGCTCGTCTGAGCTGTCATCGGCCTCATCAGTCTTCCAGCCTGTCACTGGATGGCTCTTCTCGGGAAAGGACTCCCAGGGTGAGAGACACTGCTCCTGTGATGGTGTTCACAATGCTGCACAGCAATGCTTATTCGTTGAAGATCCTTCCAGTCTAGGGATGGTATACGGCCTTCGCATTTTGCCTTAGATAAAAGTGGTCAGTTCTTCACTACCTCTAGTCAAATATTTATACCTCTGACCCTGCAGTGAACTCACCTCGCCTCAATATGCCACTCGGTTTATTAGTATTGTTGATGGTAGCTAAATGTACAGAATAGCTTCTACTCGGCATACGATTTTCTGACAGCCTGGTGCTTTGCCCTTTTTTTAGGATGGGAAAACCAGGGTTGATAGAAGTTAATGTGACTTGCTTATGGCCCTATAGCTCTTCAGTGGTAGAGCTGGGATGAGAAAAGCTTCTCTGGTGGACTCAGAACCCCATGTATCTAACTATTAGGCAGACTGCATTTCAGAACCCACACTAGAGAATCTCCAGAAGAGAATCCAGAAGGAGAAGAGCTCTAGTGTACTGACCCTGTGAAAGAAGGGTGGCCAATTTTGAGAGAAAAGCAAATTCAGGATGTAGGAAAAATGATTGGATTCTTTGGATCTCCGTTAAGCCAGATTGATGCAAGGAAGAACAAACTATACAACATAGAACTCGGGTCAGAAACCGTTCATCCTTATGACACATTTAATTGGGACCCAGCTGTAAGAGTGGTAGAACAACACTCTAAGAATGACAGGAATTGCATTGACTTAAGCTACAGGCGTATTTGCTAATGGTTATGCTGTAAGGTGATGTTTGACCCCTTGTCCTTCTGGGAACATCACCAACTTTGGAAAAGTCCCTTGCAGAGAAGTGATCCTTTGAAACCCTGAGCTGTACGCATTGAGAGGCTGAGTGACAGGAGCCAGAGGAAGAATTACCAACCTCCCCGCGAATCTGGCTCCTAGTACCGTGCATTAAGCCAACGAGTAAAAATCATTATGAAGTTTTTGCTGAAAGGGCAAGTGTGGAAAAACATGTTTCTAAACAGAATAACAGTCTTTGCCATTTTTTCCAACTTGCATACCATCTGGAAATTCTGATTTTTTTCAAAGGGTAGGAAAGAAATGTGCTTCAGGCACAAATAAATGTTTACAGCTGAGTTATAAACCGAGAATGGTAGGGCTTAAAACAGGCAGGCTGGCGGTGATGGAGCTCAAAGCTGCAGGAGACAAATCATGCTTGGGGATCTGGCCAGCTTGTGTTACACATTGGCCTCTTGGAAGGGGAAGTCTTGCTTCCCATTGATCTCATCTAGTGAGGGACAAAAGCGTCACCTGGGACTTGTGTTAATTCTTGGAAGGTAAAGGGAGGGAGATGAAGTGGCATTATTGTCTGTCTTGCCATTGTGAAAGCAGCCATCCTTTTTGGACATCCCAGCATCTCTTTGGAAGTGGCAGCCTGGGGAGATGTATTAAATGAACCAACCAAGAGAAGTGATGATGACTTTAATGATGATAAAGATTTGTAGGTTGTTTGACAAGTGCATGCTACCAAAACACTGTTCTGCAAGGCTATCTCTTTTATGCTAGACCAAAAGCTTGTGAAGGAGTGCCATTCTACAGATGACAAACTCAAGGCTAGGAATGGATAAAAGACCTGAATAAATACGGTCAGTTCGGCATGCAGGGATATAACTGGTGTTTGTGTTCAGCCAAGTCAGTGCCAGTATTCTGTACTGATTTACAGGATATTTCAATGCAAGTCATGAAGCATACATAACCAGTTCTTGGTGAAGAAAGGATGTTGGGATCTTGGAATCCTTAATGTGGGTACAAGAAAGGTTATAGAGATGTAGAAATGAGTTTGGAAATGATATGGGAGAGTCTTCAGCATTTTTCTTTTATTAAAGGGTAAAATTGCAAATACTGCACCTGTTTGTGTTCTCAGTCTGACGGGCCTGGCTATGCACCAATAGAGACTGTCATCCCAATGGGTGGCCAGCCAGATTTGGTTCATGAGATATAGTTTGCTAACCCTAGTGACACAGAGAACAGTAGGAATACAAAATGACTGATGGATTTTGAGAACAGTCCATGAAATTCTACTTGAGACTATATTCTTTGTTAAGATCAGTGCACAAACCCAGGGCCAGTGACGTGCCTGGTGCAGCTCTTGTATACCTTATTTCTGGGCACAGGCAATCAAGCTGGATCCCTTTATGCTATCTGACCAGGTCAGAATACTGTATCGAATCTTCATTCTCAAGGCTTATCTAATCCCAGATCTATAGAAAAAGCACTCTGTGCCCCTCTAATGAAGATGTATGAGTTCATTCCTTTGAACATAGAAATACACACGAGATGGTGAGTGATTCTGGCAGCCCACATGTGGCTTCTTCTCAGTGTGGAACCCAAGACAGTCTATGTTAAGGTTTAATTGAAAGAGATTGGAGGAAAAATAAACCACGAGCAACAGTAAGTGGAAAAGGAAGAGGAAGACACAGCCCCAAGAATACACTCTCCTAACTAATGAATGGAGAGCTGTTTCCACTATCATATCAGAGTGTGGAGGCTGTCCTGTCTATTAGACTGCTTCCCAAACCTGCACAATGTAAATACTCCTGAAGACCAACTAATGAAATCTCTATCGATGGACCATCTTAGATGGCGCTCACATGCTCGTGTTTTGCTTACATTTTAATTTGCTCCTGCTGGATACTTACCCAGTAATTGCTTAATAAGATTAACCTCCCTGGCAATGTGTGGTGAATCTTGATTAAAACATCGGAGTGAAGGATTATCTTATACCACAAAAAAATTGAGGGGGTGTTATTTAATTAACTTATTGCCAATATGTCTTGATTGTCTCTTTGAAACAGTGGGAGAGTGGTCGATGGGAATTGATTTGGGTTATCTAAATGTATAGAATTGGTGAGTGAGGAATGGGAAGGTCACTGGGTCTCGCAATTCAAATCTCAAGTCACTCAAGGACATTAGCAATCTTTCCTGTTGTTTTACAAGACTTCCTTTAAGCTCGAAGAGGCAATCGGGTCTCTTCAGTCATCACTAGAGTACTGTTTTGGCATTTGGAAAGAAAGGTATTGAGTTTTATTTCATTTTTAAGCAATTTTGAAGTTTCACCCTTTTTTATAAAGGCCCAGTGAGCAAAACCCACAGGACAATGCTTTGGCAAACAGCCTCTCCCACATGTCCCATAACTCACTTGGACAATCTCAGAAGCAGTGGCATCACGAAGGCTGTACTCTCTATTTTAAAGCCCACTGTGTAGGAAAGGCGAAAATTCTGCTCTTTCCAAAGCCACAGTGGAAAGGACATGCACACTGGTTACTGTAGACCAGTGGGTCGCAACATGCAGGTAGCAACCCCTTTAATAAACCCTCCATTTACCAAAACATTTCCATGACGATCCACACTAAAACAAAATTCTGGTTGTGAAGAAGTAACAAAAATTATTTTATGGTTGGATATGGGGGGGGGGTGCGGGTGTCACCACAACATGAGGAACTATAGTAAATGGTTGAAGCCTTAGGAAGGTTGAGAACCACTGACTTTGAGACAAATATGACTAAGGCTTGTTCTAGAAGGAGTTTTCCTCAGTCATCTGATGGTGATATGGGATGTTGAGGGGTCTAGGAAATGGAGCATAAAGACAAAAGGAAAGGGGGACATTTCCATTTCTGGAGGCCTGTGAAGGTCATGGGGTCCCGAGGTGAAGGCTACTAATTCGAAAGCATCTGTGTACAACTTCAGAATATGTCTGTCTCCACATCCCATGCTTGATGGGATAATCTGCATCTTTACTTTCAAATGTGCGTGCTGATTTGTCTGAAAGGAAGGGGGTGTTGCCTTGGTGTTGAAGAACAGTAATGGATGAACATAGCAGAGACTCCCTGAAGGTGAGCTTCTAAGCACCATCCTGTTGTACTCTGTGCCGAGGTAATTCTTCATGATAGGGGGCTAGCTAGTGTTACTGTAGGTCATTTAACAGCGCCCCTGGCCTAACCCACTAGCTACACCTCCTCCAACTGCGACAGTAAAAAAAAAAACCCTTTCAGTCCTTGCCAATGTCTCCCAAGGGGCAAAAACGAGAGCCACGGTTGTAAAGGAAACAGAAGGGAGTGGGGTCAAGTACTGGAGGTGAATAGATTTCAAACCTGAGGACAATAAATTTGGCTCTGGACTTTGTGGTAGGTTAAAGCCGAGCACGGCCAGTTAAGGGTGAAATATCCTCTTTATTTTGAGATCTGGTTTTACCCACTCGATAATGGAAAGCATATCATTTTATCCTCAGGTAGAACTTTTTCATGCTTACTTAAAGGTAATTTAGCGTTATGATTATGACAGATGAGAAGCGTGATTCTTAAACACTGGGTAAAAAGGCAGAAGCCATACCTGAAGGTGTAGGACAACTCTGGGGAGACTGACTTAAAGACTGTTGGCATATCAGGGTAAGCCATACACACCCGAGGCAGAGGGGTTCTGGAGTCTTCTCAGCAGAGAGCAGGAGATATAAGAAAAGCCAACCTCCTGTCCAAAGATGCACATTGCACAGACCTGAATTCAAGTTTGTACCTGTCCTGTTTTCCTTCGGTGAAGTTTCTAGAATATCCTGGACCTGAATGTCTCAGAGATGCTGATTTTCCTATTTCTGAAGCTGAAGTTACACTATGCTGTGCTGGGCTTATGACAGACCTATAGAGGCTTCTTTACTGTGCTTTAAAATATTCCTGTGGTGTTTTCTAAAAAAAAATTGTGTGTGTGTGTGTGTGTGTGTGCGCGCGCGCCCATGCGTATGTATTGGTGACTAAGAAATGGACTGAGAAAATCTGTTTGGAGAAGCCCTTTCGCTACAATCACTGGCTTATGTGATTTCCATCCCGAATAACTCAAATGCCACCAAACCACCAAACGCCAGCCCCGCTAGCTGTGCCATTGGCTGTGCTTGCCTTTTAATTGCTCCAGTCCCCACCTCTCCACGGCTCTGTTTTTCTCTCCTCTTTTTTAGCACCTTGTTAGCGCCTATTTTTCTCCCCTACAAGAATACAGTGATTGCCTCAGCGAACAGTTTCTATTGTCCTCCTCACTGTTCTGAGAAGGGAAGCTTTGTTGCCGAGTTGTCAAAACTCCTTTCTATTCTCCCCCAAAGCAGAACAGCTCTGTCTCTCTCTCTTTCTCTCTCAAGGCAAGTCAGGCGAGCCTACTCCCCAGGGAGGCTGTATCTCTCCTCATGGAAGAGGGACCCAGGCTAGTGGCGTGTACTGCCAGCTGCTTCCTGCCTTCTGATTAGGCAGGTTTCTGCTGCTGCTGCTGCTGCTGCTCCAGCTGCTGCTGCTGCTGTTGCTGCTGCTTCTGTTCAGGCCTTGGGATGCTTTCAAGAATGCCACAAGGTGCCAGTTGCTGTAGATAGCATAGGTATGCATACTGCTTGGAGCAGGCACTGTGCCAGATCCAAGTGACTCCAGCCAAACACAGCTAACAGACAGGAACAGCAAACAGCTTTTAAACAGGGCACCTATGAAAGGCAGTCATTTTTTTTCCTTTCCCTTTCTTTTTTTTTGCGTGCCTTCCAAGATTTGGATTAAAAAACCTGAAGCCGCTGGCAAGAGCCCTGAATTTTCCTGTGACCTCAATAGGGCAAGCTGCAGCTGTAACCTCACCTTTGCCTCCAGATGGCATTGTTGCCACATCATCGTTTCCTGGTAAGCCGGTCCTTACGCCATTGTTAAAGGTGTGTCCATCTGCCGGCTGGAGTTGCCAATTGAGTCCGAGCAGATGCATTGCTGCAGGAGAGACAAAGTAATGAAAATATGAATAGATAATTCAGCAATGCAAATGTCAAGGCGGAGGGCCAGGTGCCTTTTTCCAAGCAATTGCCTTTTAAGGAAACTGCAGTTCAAAAATGGCTTGCCCCAGGCCTCCAGGATTAGCTAAATACAGAAAGTGACAATCCAAGAGCAGATTCTGTCTCTTTTGCGCTGCAGCAGTTCCCAGCCTCAGGGGCAGCACCCCTCGTGGGAAGCGGAGGAGGAGGAGGTCTGATCTTTCAGGTTGGGCCACTCTGTCGCTTCCTTGCTTGTCTTCACACCTTCTTTTAGACAGGTGCACCGACAAAGGTGGGGTTCTCCCAGCTACTCAAACTGTGAGCCAAGTTCAAAATCCAGGCTCCGCTGCTCCCGTTTGACCGGTCCTAAAAGGCCAACACAGCCAGAGGTATCTGCTATTGCACTGGCCCACTGAAAAGCACACCTCTGCAACTGTGCCAAACTTTCTTTCTCCCTCTCTTCCTGACAATTGCTTATATTTTAGCACATGATGAAAATGTCTAAAGGGGTGTG
>LOJH01005397.1:3305-10805 GCA_001685095.1 Ellobius talpinus | reverse complement strand
ACATTTATTTTGACAACGTGCCAGGGGCTGGGATAATTACTTTAATGGCAGCATTTATTCTTTATTTATCATTTGGCAAATATTTATGGAGCTCACACTGTGCATCGAATTGTGTCCTGACCCTGGGAGTAAAGCAGTTGGCACAACACAGATCCCTGCTTTCATGGAACTTACATTCTAGTGGGTCGTAGAGGAACTGAACACATGTGTGAAAAACAGAGTACAGGGTCGGGTGTCCAGTGGGGCAGGGGATGGGAAAAGCAAAGGTCTTCTTTCTCTTCTTCGTTGACCTTTAATGAAGACCGGTCAAGGATGATGTTATGATGGGCAAGATCACACAAAGACAATAGAAATGAGATGGCAGTTTGTATTGGCATGTGGGGGAGCAGGGGTAGCAGTCTAAGCCAGAGTCTAGCAAGCAGGAAAGGGATGTGGAGGGTGGGTAAGGCTGGGGGAGTGGATACCTTTGGAGGTGCTCTGGTTTGTGGTGAAGACTATCTTTTGAAGGGGAAGAAAACCCTCTGTATCTTTTGCTAGCCTATCTCCATATGGATCACATATATAATTTGTATTTGACAGAACACTGAAGATTAGAGAGGTTGACTCGTCCGAAGTCACACCACCACTAACTGGGGACTCTGGGACCCACACCTTGATGTGCGTCATTTCAGAGTCAGAGCTCTAAGCCCCCTTGCTGCACTGCCTCCATTCCCAGATGCTTCCAGGCCACCTTCTGGGACATCTGCCCTCTGGATTTTCTCTTGGAATACTTGTTTCAAGACTGAGCAGGGCAGGAAGGTTCCAGAACTCCTTCTGTGAATGCCGCCCCAGCCCACTCAGGAACAGGTTACCTCCCACATACAGCATGCACCCTCCATGAATACACTGTGGTCAGTAGCCATTGTGCTATTTAACCTAAAGATCCATTGTTGCCAACAGAAAATAAAGGATGAGTGACTTCAGCTGCCTGGCTGGCGGACATTTGCTGGTGGTGGCTTTTTCCTGGGCCAGTCTGCTCCTTGTCCTCTGGGGTATGGTTGAACATAGTACTTCTTGCTCTTTCTGCAGGGAGGAGGGGCCTCTGCAATGCCTTAATAGTACCCTTTAGAATGCTGCCACAGCCAAACTACCTTCTTCAGGAAAGAAGCGATACAAATAAAACCACAAGGAATAACATCCTCCAAAACGCCTTAAGACTTAAAAAAAAAAGGAATTAAAAAATTTAAATCTCAAAGGAGTTTTTTTTTAATCCCTTTTTAAAAATCCTAACTGCTCGGTGAAATGGTTTTCCTTATTTTTTTCCAGACAGTGTAGCAATACACTGAATGGAATAAATTTTGAAAGCGCCACATGGAAGTGACGCCCACAAATCCCTTTACCGGTAATGGGATTTGCACACGTAGCTCTTGAGAATGCTCAGCAAACTTATTTGCCTCTGTCCAACTTTCGACTTCCAGCTTCCAAGACGCTTGCAAAGCTCAGGACCAGGCACTTATACAGAAGAAAGAAGAGAAGAAGAAGTGATCCCAGAATCCTGGCAAGACCACTTGAATGAGAGGAGGCTTTGGGGAGACAGCCACTGCCAGTCCGTCCCTGCAGGCACTGTCCTATTCCCACGTTGGCCCTAAAACATCCTCAGCAAGAATTGTGTCTGTCACCTTTCTAGTTCTGGTCCCTCTCCTAAACAGGGAGGCATTCTGTTTCTCTATGCACATTTGCCTCGAGGACAAGGTGACAGTTCTGTACGGCAGCTCCGGGACCAAGGAGCAGTGTGTTTTCCAGACGAGAAGAATTTACGCAGAAGAACCTGCACATTAATCTATTCTTGTGACAGGCTCAGGACAGTACGGTGAGGAGGAAGTGGGATGAGATTAATCAATTCCTGTGTTTGGAGGCAACAAACAGGGCTCGCTGCAGCTTCCAGATGTACAGGGTCATGGAGTCAGTGTCATCCCCACTCCCCTCCCTCCAGCCCCTGTTGCAGGTGCTCGGCAGGTGGCCTCCGCTGATAGCGTGGGCGTGGCCCGTGGTGTGCTGAGCTGACCTCTAATGACACCCTCCCTCTCCAGCAGCACCAAGAAAATCAATACTCAAGATGGACGCACACTCACAGCCACTGTTTTTCTCCTGTGCAGAGTGTTTGGAATATATTGGTTGCCCACGCCGGTCAGGGAGCCCATTGTCCATGGAGTCTATGCATCCTTGTCCAGATAAACACATGCCCAGAGCCATCAGCCGCACAGGTGCCATTTCCCACCTAGACCACTCCGGTCTTGCCGCTATTTTTTTCCCCCAGAAAGAAATAAAATAAAAGCCTTTCTTTCCTCAAGAAAGCGCCTGTGTGATCAAAACACCTTTAGAGAATGATAATATCCGGAGGTTTTATTCACCAAATAAATCATGGTCTGGGTTTTTAAGAGCTTTTGCGGCAACAAAACATAAGCCCACAATCTGTGCATATATACCTAGACACTGGTCCCCACCCAGCTTGTCCTTCAGTGTTGACAACCCAAACAATATCTACCTTTTCTTTTCTTTCTTTTCTCTCTCTCTTTTTAAGACTAGCACCCAGCAGCCCTGTTAAAGAGGGGACAGATCCATGAGACCACCGACTACAAAGGCAAGGCAAGGGGGTGGCACGTGGCAGGTGGCCACAGGAATCCCAGGAAGCAGACATATGAATGTTTTAGAAGATAAGATGTCATATTGATCAGGAGATGTGCAATGTGAGCTGGAACAAAGAGACAGAAGTCTCCCGTGAAACAGCCGCCCGCAAGAAGGAGTGGCCAGGGGGTCAGGCCTGAGCTAGTGACAGCCCATGGCAGACTGAGCTCTGGGCAAGTTTCTTCCTTTGGTGAAAGTAAGCGAGGGGACAGAGAAGGCTGGGATTCATTTTTCTCCCTGATATCCACAGGCAACTCCTGCCCCCCCATAGGTGGTACCCAAGTGTCTTCTGGCATGAACTCTGAAGCCAACAGACAGGCAGCCTCTGCAATGTAAGGCCTGCCAAGAATAATCTGTTACTAACATTAATCCAACAGAGAGGCAGCAGGACACCTTCTGATCCTCCATTCATAAGCAAAGCTCTGTGATGAATGGTGTCCACGGCAAGGCTAAAATCCCCACTTCTCCCTTTTCCCCTTCTTTAGGACCCAGTGGTCAACACAGATGCGCTTCCTCCTACAGGTGAATTTGGCTGTGGATTCTGTACTCTTTTTTTTTTTTAGAACTGAGAAAGGAGCTGAAGAATTGAAGGTGTTGAACAAATCCTATATGTAATTCTTACTTCAGTTTGGTCATTTGTTCAGCAAAGGCAAATTAGGCACATAGGGAGGCTGCCAGTGTCCCTTTCAATTTTTAATTTTTGACATGGCTAACTCAAGTTTTTTTTTCAACTCAGAATTGAAAAAAAAAGTCCGCATTAGCAAATTGGGTTTAATCTTTCCCTTAAATGGCTTTTAGTTAAGTGGGCTTCAGAGAGCCAACCTGAAACATTTAAACTTGATTCTGATGGAGAGAAACATCATGTTGGGAAATACCTTCTATCTCCCAGGGCCTGATTAGGTCACAGAAAAGGAAGTCGGGCAGCAAAAGGGACCCCTACGCTGTGATCTGCTTGATATCAATACAGGCAACTAAAAAAAAAAAGCAAAGGTCACTGGGAAGAAAAGGCAGGACGAATTGTTTCTGGAGCCTAAGCTATCTGTAACCATTTTGTTTTTAAAACGGGGAGCTGCATTTTCATCTGCAGTTAGATAAATGACACAAATTTATTTTGAATTAGTGACAATTTTTTAATAGAGCTAATTTGAAGGGTTTATGTGACACTCAAGTGCCACATGCCTCCTCTGTGCTCAAGGTACACATCTCTCTCAACAGGCAGTGGCGCTGCAGGATGCTGTGACATTTCAGGCTTCTACGGAGCACCACAGTGAGGCAGAAAGGCACTGGGTACGGTGCGCTCTATGCCTTCCCCCCTCTCTCCTTACAGCGATGTTCTAAGCCCCTGTTGTAAGTCTTGGATGAGTTGAGGCCAAGCAGGGCCAGTATACCCCCAGGTGGGACTGACATCTCCTCCGGTAACAGTGGGATGGCTTCAACCCTAGTTCGCTCAAGAGTTTAATCCCTGAGGTCTTAGGTGAGCAGCATTAACAGACTGGAAACTTAATCCATGTGTTTAGAGATGGTTCCTTTGAAAAGTGATTCAATAAGACAGGTCACTAGGGTAGCACTCTATGACTGAGTCCCGGTGGCCTCACAAAGAAAAAGAGCAACCATGTAGACAGAGAAACACACACCCTCCTGCTGGGATACAGCGCAGAGGGCCATCAGAGAGCCCAAGCCATGCTGTTTGGACCTTGAACCTTTAGAATGGCGAGTTCAAACAAGCTTCTCATTTTTATAAGTTCGTCTGCTTCAGGTATTTTATTACAGTCAGGGGGATACCAGCCTGGGTCGGAACTCCAAGACGCATATTCGGAGGTCAAGAAAAATGAGCCCATTCGTGAAGTTGTGTATCACTGTCATTTCTTACTGTCTTTAGGCAGAGGTTTTGAAAAGGGTCTCCTACTTAACTCCACTGTGCGTAAATGCATAAGCCTGTTTGAAGATGGCTTGTTGTTTTTCCAATTTTGCGAAAGGAAAAGAAGTTTTCTCACTCAGACTGTATATCCAAGGTCTGTGGCTGCTGGGGGATTTTCTTTAATTTGCTAAATCTGGCCCCCTCTAGTAAGGTTCCCCGAGTTAGTTAGGACTAGCTCTCAGAGACATCTGTCATCCCCGAGAACAGCCTTCTTACCACCCCTCTGGTCCCCTAAGCTCTGCTCTGGAGCTGTCAGAAGCAACTGTCCCGACTGAAGGAAGTCAGCTCTCTCCTCAGAGACACCCATGCTCCCTGGGGTTCTCTATCCAGAAGGCCATTTGCATTCCACTTCTAGGCCAGCACTGCCCGACATAAATATAACACACATGAAGTTAAATTATTTTATTAACCACTTGAAATAAGTACAAATAAATGTAGCGTTTTAAACCCGATATAACCCAAATATTATCAGTTCAACATGTCATGAACATAAAAATCCCACATGAGACATTTTACTTCGTGTTTGCACAAAGTGTTCAAAAATCTGGTTTGTGTTTTACACTCCCAGTGTAATCTCAGTTCAGATGCTAAATTTTCAACAGTTAAAGTAAAATGTGGCTCTGCCAAAACAATGAGAGTGTTAGTAAACACAAATATTTTACACTTTGGCTTTCAAAGTTAAATGAATTGAAGGGGAATAAGACTTGCTTGTCGCCGGAGCCAGCGTGCCTGGGGGATCAGTTTGAGAGTTCGGCACCTCAGTCGGCTTTCCTGGAGTACTCCGGTAACCCCAGTGTTTCAGATGCATGCATGGCTTAGCAGCCTTCGGTCAAGTGCTGGCCCTCTTTACCCAGATTGCAAGCTGTGACCATGTTGAACCCTGAGGGTTCATTTTCCTTCCCCATTTTCTTTAACTTTCTTTTTATTTATTATGTGTCTTTTACATCGTGTATTTTGATGCCAATCATTTCCTGGCCCTACACATCCATCATCTGCCCTTGCACCCCACCACCCTGCCCCAATACAACAAAATTTAAGAGAAAAAAAAGAGGGAAAGAAATTAAAAGTCTCGTCATGGAAGCTTCAGTATGACGCAGTGAGTCATGCAGTAAACCCTTTTGTCCATACATAAGTGTTTATTGCCAACAGTCATTGGTCTGGTTCGAGGCTTCGGGTTTCTACTATACTACTGGTGCTGGCCCTCCTTAGGACTCTTGGGCATCCATTCTGTTGTTGCCCTGTGTTGTGGAGATCTGCAGATTTGACTCTGCGGATCAGGCCCCTGCATGTGCTCCAGCAGATCACAGATGGGGCAGATGTTGGGTGGGTCAGCCCTGGTTCTGGGCCTGGGCAGCTGCAAGGTTGGTCAACCTGCCATTTCTCCCCTGTCCTCACCACCAGGGGGAGCTCTCCAGCACTGCCCCAGCTAATTCACCCTTGCAGCAATGAGTGAGGGGTTGAACCAGTTTTCCTCCTTTCACCCTCCAGGATCTGCTCTCTCACACCTACGCCATCAAGGTCAGCTCTATTGTGCTGCCCAGGTGGGGTACAAGGGCCACTTTCCCGTGTATTGCAGCTGGTGAGGGGCAGGGACAGCCCTCCTGCTCTTATGACCCCAGGGCCAGCTCCTCCTCCTGGCTCAGTCATTGATGGGTGTCCAGCGACATCTGTCCTCCACCCATGCCGCTGCATGTCAGATGGGTAATGGGGGCAGTTCTCCCTTGTTCACAACATCGGGGCTGGGTCACCCATTTTCCTGAGTGCTGCCACTGGTAAGGGCTTTCCCCATTTTCTCATTTGTCCCTGTGACCACAGAAGGGTTAGAATGCTATAGAATTGAAAGCATAGACTCACAATACGTGCACACACACATACATTTGCATGCACACACATATACATACACACACTCACACATACATATGTACATGTATACATACACACACTCATACACACATACACACATGTATACACATTAACACACATATACATACTAACACAATACACACACAGAGAGAGATTTTATTTTTAGAAAGGTTTTTGCTACATAGCCCAGGCTGGCCTGGGACTCATTCTACAAATCAGGGTAGTATTGAACTTATATTTTCTTACTTGTATTTCTTTCTTCGTGCTTACACAGGAAATATATATTAAAGGAAATAATGCTTGGAAACTTTGTGTTTAAGAATCTAACCTATGTTGGTCCTTTGGTATTCTAGGCTAAGAATCAATGATCATAGTAACAAACAGAACCTACTAAATTCTTTATGCAGGGCCTCAATTCCTATCTGATTTTAAGATACTTCCCATTTGATGATTTTTAAAAAATTGAGGTAGTAACTATTATTTCCACTTCACAGATGAGAAAACTGAGGCTTTGAGAGATTAAATCACTCCATCCAGCTACCAAGTGTCCCTTAGAGCCAGAGTTCTTAGATATGTCTCCCCACGTTCAGTAATCAGTAGTCATGCCCATGGGTTTCACTTGTACCATTTCTTTCTTGACTCTATTTGAAAGTCAATTCTACTTTAAAGAACTTTAACCAGTACAGACACATCCCTAAACAATGTCTACAAAATTTAAAGTTTCACGTGTTTTATCAAACCTAAGGTGTTGTAAGACATTAGGGGAAAAATGCAATTACTGAAAAAAATCAGTATAGAATGTTCCAAACTTTAAAATATGTTTGCACATGAGCATATACAATGTTTCTGTCTCAGTAAAAATCTCTTTTTCAGTTCAACACAACAGGGATGGGCAGAGTTAAGTACCTTGCCTAAGCTTTTCTGAAAGTAGTTGGGCTTGATAACTCCAGCTCAGCCCAGCCCACTGGAGTACTTCCTGTCTCTTAGAGTAGAAATATCAAGAGACAGGGAATCTCTCTCTCTCTCTCTCTCTCTCTCTCTCTCTCTCTCTCTCT
>LOJH01005396.1:15402-32181 GCA_001685095.1 Ellobius talpinus | reverse complement strand
GATGAGTAGCTTCAACTTCTAATTTCCATAAACGTCTCCACTCCTTCATTCTTTAGGACCTCTGTTTATCCCTGAACTTCTTCTCACTCTGGATTCCACTGTTCTCTATCCACATACATCCTGATAACTTGTGCCCTGACAATCTCACTACCCCTGTCTCCTCAATTCTAAATATCATACACAGTTTCACAAGTATTATATCTCTCTCACTAAATATTAACTACAACAAGGACCATCACAACACTCTGGAATCAGAATGGAGTTGAGAGAGTACACACAGGGATCTTGACTTAGAATCCCATATTGGGCATAGACAGTTGGTGTAGTGTGGGATATGACCAGAGAAATAAAGCTCGTCTTATGGTCTGCCATCTGGTAAAGAAAAGATTTAAGATAAAGAGCAAGTAATTGAACATCCATCCAACTGCCTCACATTGTCTCTGCAACAATTAAAGAGTTCATGACAATCAGACTTAGCAAATTTAACAAAACTGAAGTACAGGTTGGTCAGTAGATTACTTCTTCTAAAATAACAATTTTATAAAATACTAGTTATAATTCCTATATATTATTCATTTTAAGTGTATATATGGCTGACTAATATGGTATCTTCCATTACTTTAATCTAGAAATCTCTGTGACTACCAGGGCTACCTGAAGTTGTCCAGTACCCTGGTCATAAGTGATGAGGCAAGACCATATTCCCCTTCTCTAATAGAGCATACATACCTGGCTGTGCACACACACATACACACACACATACACATATACACACACATATATTATGTGTTAGATATATTATATATACAAACACACACATATATTATTATATACATACAAAACACACACATTAATGTGTGTCCTTATTGTAAAGCCAACAGGTAGTTGGGGAGAATCCACAATATATTATGTTTACCCAACTGAGCTACTGTTGGAGAACTGACAGTATTTTTGTTTTCTCTCTAATCTATGTACTCTGCTTCCAATAGAGACCACGTGTTGCTATGAGATGAAATTCACTCTACCAAATGAAGCAATGGCTTAATTAGTTTTCACCTTTCTTGCATATGATATGTTATGTTTGTGCACAGCTAAATTTAAACCAGTTAAACTGACTGAAACCCAGGTGGCTAAGCCTGATTTACAATAAGAATGACCCAGGTTCTTGAGACTCCCTTCCTGAAGCTATTCAATGACTAGATGTGAAATGGGTTTCACAGGGCTGTGCATGAAGAACAGCTCCAAGAGGACCCTCATGAATATCCTGGTATTGTCATTATTGTTGAATGTTAACAGGGATGTTTCCCCCTGCCTTATGGCCAGAATGCTGCTGAGCTTCTGGCAACTATGTCAGTCACTAGAAAGTCTAGAGTAAGAGGATGAAAGACAGCAGCCGGGAGCTTTGGAAATTGCAAGCACATGTTTTACATGCACATGGATCACATAGTAAGTTACAAGAGATGCCTCATACTAAGATCAAAATCCAAAAAAGTCCATACTTCTCTTCAGACATTTCTCTCAGTCATTACCCTGCTGCCACCTGTGAATCTCTATCTGCTCATTTTTAATGATCATGCCTGTAATAGTGACTGCACTTCAATGATCTCTTTCTTAAGAAAACAGTATGTCATTGAACAAGATGTGGAAGGCATAAACAAATAAGTATTGCAGTAATAGTTTTTAACAACTAAGCATGCATGTGCATGTAAACCCTAAAACTCTAGTCCATGCAGGTAAACAATCACATATTTATCTAAGCTACCTCGAGTAAACCTAGTGTTCATCACAACTGCAGACAAAGCCCTACTCTAAAATGCAGTCTGCATCTCTGACTTCTATATTCTGTTTAATTCAGGATGATTGAGTTCTCTTAGGTGGTACATACTAAAATTTCCTTAGAGTGAGAATCCCTTTTCTCTAACTTTGTTAAATAAGATTCCCCATGCAAAAAAATCTATCTCTTCTGTAGTAACAAGGTTGATTTTAAATGGATAAACCTAGAGAAATTGAGTTCCACTCCCTAAACAGTCCATAATTACTAAATAACAGGCACTGATTGCTCCAAGACAAAAGCCTGATTTCATTAGTGTCTGCTGTTGGGTAGGCAGAAGACAATTATATGTGAATGGTATGATGTGTTTGGAAATGCTAATTAATTATACATTATTTATTAGAAATACATCATTCTCCTTGTACTGTAGCTGGGAATACAGAATAGCCTGGGAGAACTTAAATAGCTGAGACATGCTGAATTGCAGTGTAAACTACAGTCATTTGTTTTGAAGCAAGATTCCTTTGCTTGTTTGAAAACAGCTTTATATCACTCTCTTCAATGTCTTTCCTCTTTATTAGAATGAGCTACCAAGGTCTACGAGTGGGGATGGGAGATTGCTTTGTCATCTGGCAGGTTTGAGTGACGCTATTACACTGGTCCTAGTGTTTGAATTTCTCTTTGGCCAAAGGGAAATAATAGATCAATAATGATAAATTGCAAACAAATAATTTGCCAGCCTAAGCTAAGGGTCTGTGACTTTAAAGAATGACTAGTAATGTACTGAATTCTGATGAATTCAATCACTTTGCATGAATGTTGTAGAATTGTATTTATGCTAAAATCATTACCCATTATTAGTTTTTATTATTTGTTGACATTAGCAGCAAAAGGCTTCTAACAATTAGCCTCTCTCTACATATGAGGCACACTTAGCATATCCAGTTTCCATGAAACTACTCATCTGCCTTAGTCTGTAGCACTTAGTCCTAGAAAACAGCCAAGGTTAAACAAGAGCAGCTCAGCAGACCCTAGTAGACTCTCCTATTCAGTTTTATTGTATGATTTCTAAGGTAGTCATCAACTTTTTCAAATACTTGTACAGCAAATTCTACAATGAGAGGAACATATCTGCTTAATTTTAAATCCCCGTGTAGTTTATTTGCTAAAATCCAGTGGTTTTTAGCATCTTGACAAGCAGAATATATTTAGGATGCCATTTTGTAAGGAAGCCCAAGCCACTCAACGGAAAATCTGACGGGGAAACATTCAGAGCCAGCTTCCCCACCATGTGTGTGAGACATGTTGTTAGTGGATATCCAGTCAGCAGACACCACCCCATTGCCACACCAAGTCAGAGACTAGACAACACACTACACTCTGCCAAATCAAAGCTTCCTGAGCAAAGTAGGTTTCCATGACTGTTTCTAGCTACTAATTCTAAAGAGGTTTATTGTATAAGAGATAGATACCATAAACTGACAGGAACACCCCCATAAGACTGGTGATAAAGAAAGAGGCATGTTACAGCATGGGGGACACTAGAGAACTGAGGGGTTCTTTATGGAAAAGTAGGCCACAGAGTCAGGGACTCGGTCAGACTTAATGCAGAGCTGTTCAGAATGTCACCTGAGACAGAATGGCTCAAGTGCTATAGAAAAAATTAAAAATTCAAAACCTCACCCCATGCCATAACTTAAGTCAGAAACATCTAAACTAAAGGTCCAGATGCTCAGTTTCATCAAACTGCTTGCACAATTCTTGTTTATCCTACTTCCTTATTCTTACCATTTCAGCCCCTCCTTAAAAAGGTCACGGAAAATATTTAAAACAAGGGATGGCATCATATGTCACCAGCAGTAAGGGTTAAGAAAATTAGAAAAGAAGAAGAAAAAAAATGCTGTAAGCAAAGCAGATAGACAGAATCAGAACATCTGTTCTATGAGACAAATTCATCCATAACAGAGAAACACTCTACATGGAGAGCAAAAATTAAGGGATTGTTGGACAAGATGGTGCCTGCTGGTCATACCAGTACTCATGAGGTTGGGCAGGAGACTCAGGAGTGCAAAGCCATTCTTGGCTGCATAGCAAGTTCAAGGCCAGTCTAGGCAACACAAGATTCTGCGTCAAAAAGATTTTTTAAAAGATAATGAGATCAGATACATTTAAAAAATGTCTGAGTTTATTTATTAAATATGGGATAGTTACATATTATTTTTTAACAAATTGAGACTAACTTGACATCAAGACAAAAAGATTAACAAGACATTTTTCATTTAAAATATGTGAGAATTTGATACATGAAATGAATACTTATATCATTTCTACCCCTATCTGACCCGCTTTCAACTCTTCCCTTGTATACTAACAAACCTTCGCACATTCATGACCTCCTCTTTAATTATTATTGGTCTTGCTCTCATTCTCTCTCTGTCTCCATCTCTGTCTCTGTCTCTCTCTCCCTATGTGTAAGTGTGTGTGTTTGTGTGTACATGTGTTAATAACCAAATGAGCACATTTAGTGTTGTTCGTATGTACCTGTGTTGAGGGCTAACCAATAGAGATTAGACAATCTATCAGGAAACTAGTGGTCCCTAGAGAAAACAACTCCTCCTTGTTTTGGCATCCATTGATTGTTCTTCATCTGTGGGTGGTACATTCTGACTTCTCCCCTATCCACACTGGCAAGTCAATGTCTTTTGTGATCAGGTATTGTTTGGTGAAAATATCACTGAAGTTTCATAAGTATAGTTTTCATACATATAGAAGACACTATAACAGCAGGTGTCCTTGTCCTCTGACTCTTTCAATCTTTTTGCCCCCTTTTCCTCAATTTTTATCTGAGTTTTAGGTGTAGCAGTTACATTGTAGATATATCAATCACA
Source organism: Ellobius talpinus (assembly GCA_001685095.1). Classification (NCBI taxonomy): domain Eukaryota; kingdom Metazoa; phylum Chordata; class Mammalia; order Rodentia; family Cricetidae; genus Ellobius; species Ellobius talpinus. The sequence continues at coordinate 27,522 of LOJH01005396.1, read as the reverse complement.
TTCACTTATTTTCTGTATTTTAACCAGTTGTGAACTTCCATAATAGACTCTATCTCTTGTAAAAGAAGCTTCTTTGACAAAAAGTATGAACTACATATATCTGAGTATAAAAGTATTTTAAAAAGAGTTAGAAACTATATTGGTTTAGAAAAATCGCAGCAATAGGTTCTTCTCTCGAAACTATGATCTCTCTGTAGAGATAGATATTTGGCTAGGTTTACAGTCTCCGACATGAAATCCTTCCTATTAAATTTACCTGACATCCAACTTGACAGTTATTGGCTATCCCCAAGTTAAAATTGCCAGTACTGAACCACTGCAATTAGTGTTCCAATTTAGTCATTATTACGATCAATTGATAGGCTTTACAATGGAGTAGCACCATTTTCATCATTTCATACAGAAGAGATCCCATAAATTCTACCAGAGAACTTCTAAAAATGATCAACACATTCAAAAAAGTAACAGTAAAAGTAAAAGTAAAAGTAACACATTCAAAAAATCAATTTAAATAATCAGTAGTCTTTCTATAGACCAATAACAAACATGCTGAGAAGATCATAGAAACAGCCCCATCTACAACAGTCTTAAAAAGTATCTAAGACTAAACCTAACAAAGGAGATACAGATGACTCTATAATGAATCTTTAATTTCTGAAGGAAGAATTTGAGGAAAACTCTTGAAGATGGAAAGATTTCCCAAGATTGTGAGTTGATAAAATTAGCATTGTAAAATTGATTACTCTACCAAAAGACATTTGTAGGCTCAACACAATCCCAACCCAAATCCTCATAACATTCTTCATAGAAATAAAAAAAATCAAAATCAATCATCTATTTTCCCCTCTTTCTCTCCCTCTCTTTCTCAATCTCTGACTTGACCACAAGGTCTTTGTGAAGATGAAGCCATCTCCACATTGTATATAACCCTAGTATGAAGTACTATCGAGATTTCTAAAACACAGAACTGGGAGTCAGCCCAGGAACTTAGGTAGCACTTAGAATGTTCAGAGAGTTAATACAAGCATCTCTATAAAAAGTGACACAACATTTTCCTAAACTCTAACCTAGTTTGCCTAAAGAGTGGAAATGTGTTGCACACATTCATCAATAAAATAAGTGTCATTTCTGGTACATACACTTAGAGTAGAAACTAAATGCCTAATCCTATCTCTGGTTAATATTCCTTCAAAATTCTACAATTTGTTTTCTATGAAAACATTAGCAAGTCTTCCCCAGTGAATGACAATGCAGATAATGAGCTAGTATTTATTTTTAATGAGCGTTATCTTCTTTCTGTCCTTACACATTTGAAAAACTTATTTAAAATGCTTGAAGTCAAGTGATTCTATGCTCCTTCAGGAGCTTAGGAAAGTAACATTGTCTATTTAAGATTAAAACATCACTTCATGATCTTTTGAAATTAGTGATTAATGATTTAATAATGGTCACAATTGATTTACAGGTAGATATTCAGCTATGTAGAGACAAAAAGAGATAGTCCACAATTCTTGTCAGTCAAATTAATGAGTCATTTTTTATGCTTAAAAATTCCAGTAAAAATTTAATATTATCTTTAATATTCATCATATAAACATAACATAAAAATTTAATATTATCTTTAATATTCAGCATATAAACATAACATATATGGTCTTATGTCACAGTGCCAGACTGTACTACTTTTCAGAAAGAAACAATTTTACTTAAACTATGTAGCTTTCTTCTTTTTCCATGTCTTCACACGTTTTCAAAACCCAGAATGCTTTGAGATTAGCATAGAATAAAAGATAATTAAATAATTTATTTTGTCTCTCATACTAAAAGTGAATTTAATGTACAAGGACAATTTGTCTTAACTAAACACAGTCCAGTAACCTTTACCTAAGCAAACGTTGTCATGAGAATGAATATGCAATATCTGAGGATTGGTTTCTAGAAGAGCTCAAATTTGGCAGAAATTTGACTAGTTGTTCAGTCTGTGTTTATCAGTCTCTATCATGTTCAAGGTACATCCTAGTGCCAATGAGAATTATCAAGATGAGGGCAATTACACTGAACTTCTAAAATTCTAAAATCTTGTCAGAAAAACATAAGAAAGGAATAGTTAGGCAAAAAAATCATGCATGCCTTCTCTCTCTCTCCTCGCTCACACACACACACACACACACACACACACACACACACATGCACGCACACCAAGAAACATTAGCGTGACATATAGACTTGTGGATCCAGAAGACCCTTAGTAAAAGAAGATGCAATCAAGTTAAACTTTGTAAATAGGATAACTTGTGAGTCATCCTCTTGTTGTCTCATATTATCTGTGTAGACCTCAGCTGGAGAAATTTCAACCTTATGACAAAAGTGAAAGCATTGTTCGGCAAGGAGTGACTGCCTACATAGGTGGATATATTTTGCATTTGTAAGATGCAATTATTGGGTATCAGAGCTAGAAACATATGTGTTTTAATGTAAATAGAGTAACCGAAGATCATAAACAAAGAACTCCTTATCATTTGAAAAGTCAATTTCCAACATCCAAGAAAACTATGGACATGTTGGAAGTCCTTCAACAAGAATGAGAAAAAAATATTTTTGTAGCAATTACCAGGATAGCTTGGAATTTTAATAGTGGGAAATGATTTTTATTAACTTTGAGAGTTTTGCACAAACAGGAGATAAATTTTAATAGACACTAGAATCTTCTCCAGACCAAAAAAAGTTATTTGACTCCAAACAGTGTGAATCTGTTTGGTATAATTTCATCCCTTGCTAACATAACCACTGCCACGTCCCTACTACAGCCAGATCTGGTGATGCTGTTCTACGTCATATCATTTCATTCGAGTTCCTTCCTCCTTCCAATAGCTTAGCAAGCATGCCTTCATCTGTCGTCAGTTTCACTTTCCGTATTCATGCGTAATCTCAGTGTTGTTTAATTGACCAATTTAAATACAAAAATTCAGATAGGCTATCTGATTTCCACATACAAACTTTTTAAAATATACTTTTACAGCAATACAAGAGTGAAATATAAGAAGGAAGACCACTTGCACCTTTTTCAATTGAACTTCAATATCCCCAAATGTCTTTTATAAATTATAGAAAAATAATATATTCACATCTTAAATAGTGGTGCCTTAGCTTTTTAAAATTATAAATAAAAATGCTTTATAGGCTTCATTTTTATGATTTGGCATTGGTTATATGTGTAAAACAAGAAAAGGGATCTAAATTAGATGAGCAGACTTTATAAAATATATTTACTACACTGAGTCACAGATTAATTTAAATATTTTCTCACTAAGTTATAATCTAGGCTGAGTACTGGTAAAAGTAGCTCTCACAATCACATATTCACATTCAAATTCATCTTCCCATAGCTTTGCTCTTAGTGAACACACAATAAATATTTTTTATAAATGGCTATTTATAAATGTGAGTGAAACCTTTGTTATATTTACTGAGTGGAAAAAGTACATTTCCCAGAGCACATCTTTACTAACCCCTACCATCTTTCAGTGATTGGCTTTATATGAAAACAGAGATCCCAAAGAGATACTGTCTTACCCATGGCTGACTATGAATAGGGTTTACAATGCATGTGTCACTCACATAGGCATATCCATCAGACTTCCTAAGATCTTAATGTAAGGTTTCCTTCTTGAGTGGTGATCTATCTAAATCTTGAGAGTAAAGGGAAAAATCCATATAAAGAGAATCAATAAAAATCAATAAGTCAAAAAAATCAATAAAAAGAGAAATCAAAGAAAAAAGAAATCTCTCAATTTTGTGTGAGAGACAATGCTTCCATGAAGAGACCAATGAGAGATAACTTCCTGGTAAGGTCAGATCGCATTTTTGCTACCCCAGTGCTTATTGACCATCCAGAATGCAAGAAGTCCCATGAATAACCGCTCTAATTCTAAACAAGACAAATCCTCCTGGACTCCTTCCCTATCATTATATCAGTAATACATTCAGCTCCCATTGCTATGTTAAAAATTGTTCCTTAAAGAGGAATGAAACAGAGTTGTTTGCTGAAAACTGCATGTAACCGAGGTCATCATATTAAGCAAAAACTAAGCCAACTTCAGGAAGGCAAATATTCTCTCCTGTGAATCCGAGATATTTTATAGAACACAATCCAATGTTTGTGTCTATATAACAAAAGCATAAGGGAGCCTAAGGAAATGAAGGAGAGTATCAGAAAAGGCATCAGAGGGAGGGTTGAGGAGGGGAAGTAACCATGATCAAATATATGGCATGCTTGAAAGAAACTCTGTTTATAAAACTTTACACTGTGGACAATGAATGTGTACCAGTAAAGAATTGTTTAAGTTGATGACTTAGCCCATCTGAAGGAAAAATGAAACTCTGGTAAAGGAAAGACAGTAAGTTCCACATCACATCACTCAGAGTATTTGAAACTGGGCCGGCACACCAGCCACTCTGAACAGTGGTTCACCACAGTAGTCAGGACCAGAATGCTTGCTGTATAGTTTTTCTTTTTCCACGTGATTTTGAGATGAAAGAGGTCAGTCACATGCCTCCCCAATATATTTCTTCTGGCACTGAGGTGGGATCCACCATGCTCACACCACACTCCAGGAAAGCGAGTTCTCACCCTAAGACCTGTTACTATGCTGCCTTGCCTAAGAGAAAATACTCAGAGGATGGAACGTTGGTTAAGGACTTTGAGGTGTTGTGGATTACCTGGAGGAACCCAGTAAAATCTTTAGTTTAAAACTAAAGAAAAGAGGCAAAAGCATAAGTTAAAGATGAGACCTAAGAATCCAACACTTTTCTTGACTCTGGCTGGAAGCTAAGTAAGTCAGAGAAAGAGACCCTTCCCATCAAACCTCTGGCATAAGAGTTGCACTTTGGTATTACAGAATGCAGAGCCTAGAACTGGACAAGACCACTAATATCATCTCTTCCCAAGAAGACTCCATCATCTTTCAGCTATATGATAGCTAGCCAGCATGGAGAAAGTTTCCCAATTAGTTTGAGGTCGGTTTCTCTCTGTCTTTCAACCAAAGTGTATGGTGTCCTTAGGTGACTACATCATAATGATTTGCTACAATATCAAATAGACTGCTGTTTTCATGCTTTTGGCTTTCTTGTCTGTAAGGTAGAAGTTCTGAGACTCCTGTGCACAATCCTGCTGAGTCTATTCTGCACTGTAGCATGGCTCAATCCTCTCCTTTGCTGATGTGTATACCAATTCATAACCTCTCCTGGTGGCACAAAAGGAATGCCACCAAGAAAGTCAGAAAGCTATAAAAGCAGTTTATCAGTGATAGGGACCCAGAACACCCACGCATAGCACCAAAGATCTATTGTGACAGAATGATTTCAGTCTCTTTACAGCTTCATTGATAAAGAGTGTTTGCCTGCCAATTTAATATTACAGTAACAGTAACAGCCAGGACACAAGCTAAACCAAGACCTTAAAGGCCCCCAAAACAGAGAACATTGATCTGTTTCAGGGAAAAGGGCCCCCTTGACCCTAAATATATTCCTGCATCCCAATTGATTTACATTTCTACCCTGAGCTGTTAAACATGGTGCTCCTATGATTTATGGAAGGCATAGTGGAGGAAATCTCCAGGCCTAAATGTTTTACTGAGTAGAACATAAGAGCATCTGCAGAAAAAAGCAAATCCTCATTAACCATCTGTGCCCATGCGCACTCAAAAGAAAATTCTCTGCCTCTGAAGATGATGAGGATTATATATTCCTGTCAGAACATATCAAATCAACTGCTATTGTTGGTAGTTTAATCTTTAGGTTAGTACTTACAACAAAATACAAAGTCAAGTTAAAAGAATTTTTTAAGCAAAGAATATAGGAAAGGCCTTATTGCTGAACACAAACTTTTTCTCTTCACTCCACTGCAATCACAAGATGTTTTTAAATTCCCTATGATTTAATTATAGCTGGATCATACTATAAACACCTTGAATTTGTGGTACTTTAATAGTAATAAATACAAATGAAGATGAATTACAATTGAATGTGATTTCTCCAAAGTCCAGTAAAATGGAATCATGAAGGAAAAGATAAAAATGAAGAATTGGTAAAAGGTGCTTGTTTTATTTTGGTTGGCTGTCCCCATTGGCTGTCCCCATTGGCTGTCTCCACTAGCTGTCCCCATTGGCTGTCTCCACTAGCTGCCCCATTGGCTGTCTACACTAGCTGTCCCCATTGGCTGTCTCCACTAGCTGTCCCCATTGGCTGTCTCCACTAGCTGCCCCACTGGCTGTCTCATAGATGATGATCAGTACTAGGACTATGACAAGGAAGAAGCCATAGGCTTTGACAATAGAAGAGTCTCGGCATACCTAGCACGTCATGAGTCATCTTGCTGTTCCCAGAGAGGAAATACCCCTTAGACAGTCATTCAGTGTCTCTGCTCCCCAGGGTCACCTGTCTTCATGCTCCACATCTTAAGAGAAACTGGGGCAAGTTTTATCAATGGGGAATATCGCATAAAATCATAAATCATCATCAAACCATGTTCTAGACCCATATCCTATTTGGATATCATTAGAAATTAAAGAGAATTTTGCCATGTTCTGGCCCTTTTAATGTCAATAGAAAGGCAGATGTCCAAGGTGAGGTTGCTTTAACAATGCCGTATGTTCAGTTTCTTGGCCCGACATTGATCTGTGGATTTGATCGTTAACTGATAAAGCAAACAATATTGTATCTAGCAGAATTTACCCCTTGCCCTATATAAATATAACTACCCTTTCTCCCACCTATTCATTGTTTCCCCAAACAAGAAACTTTATAAAAACAGACTTGGAGCTTCTTTAACACTCTTGTTGTTATCATATCTTGGGATTTGAACATAAGTTCTGTATAGCAGAAGTAATGACCAGGGTATGGGTAGATGTAAAACCAGGGAGAAGAAAGAGAGTCAGATTTGGGTGGAAAACATCGCAGTGACTGATGTAGCATTTCTCTCATTTCTGTGACTTATCACAGTTATCCCAGCTCATATGAAATAAACCAGACGCAAATAAAATGTTAGTCATTCAGAGTAAGGCCAGCTGACGTTCAGACTGCTGACGAGGCAAATCCTTGGCAGGCAGGACAGGAAACAGAAGGTAACTGGCATTATCAAGCACAGACCGGACAATGTGTTAGGACAGAAAATGAGAAGACAGATTTTGCTCAGACCAATCCTCTGAAGTCCCTGAATCTTCCATGTGTTGCCAAAGTAAATACAGATTTTCTGAATATGTAGTTCCCATTGGTTTCTGTATTCCTTTGCATTATTTAGTAAAATGTACCTGTTTTGTAATTCTTAGCTCTGTATTAAAACCTTCATTCACTTGAGAAGATAGAAGATAGATTCAGACTGTCAAATTTCACACATTTGACAGTTACCCCCAAGGCAAAACAGTCCTCCTCAGAACTTGAGTTTTTAAGAGTCCATACATGATCCTGTAGCTACCCGAAAAGAAAGAAGGATGAAGATCAAAAGCAGGATCCTGACATGTGAAGGGCAGGGGAGGAGGCCACGTGCTTTCCATCCAGAAGATGGTGAATCTGTAATAGAGAAGCATGAAGTGGAAGAGATCTGAGGAATGAATGTTCTCAGAAATCAATGTGTAGCTGGCAAGAACAAGATTATCAGAACAGAAGTGCAACCAGTGGTTGGGCTTTTCTTTTTATAAATCGCAAGATGGTTTATGTTTTAGAACTGGCATCATACTGTATTTTTACGCATGTGGCAAACTTTGCTATGCTTCCACATGAGCAGTGACAAATGCATATAGAATGTATGCTTTTCTTGCTGCCTTTTTCCTGCTGTAAGGAACTTCAGTTCTGACTCTGTTTGTTTTGAGTTTATATGTGCTGCTTATACCCCAGACCAGTTCAGTTTCCTTTTAATGTTTTCTCTTTCCAGTTACCTTGTTCCGCAGTTTTGCTTCAAGTGAAAAGGTAGTCCTACTTAACCCAAAATTAAATAATTATTCAAGAGCTTCAATTGCTTTAATAACAAAGAACCTTCATCTCTTTGTTCCTGCTTCATACACAAATCCTACTGAGGGGTTTCCTCAGTCTTTACCATGCCCAGGACTGAACAAATGTTCTACAGTCTTCTGTAGATAGATCCACAGCTATAGTTCCAGTGTCTGTGTCCTATATGTTACCAGGAAACATTGCTTGTAACAGTGCGGACTTCAGTCACATAAAGAGGATACAGTCAGGTAAAAAGAAAGGAAGGGAGAAAATAATTTTAATAGCTTTGCTCCCTTAGTGCTCTGCCTGAAAAAATCATTCTTCTACTTGACATTTGTTGCCATTTTCTTTTTCACTTTGTACTGTAGAGCCAGACTGTGATTCCTGTGTCTCTGTGTTGAAAGAAGTAGGCGAGGTGACCTCAGAAACGTCAAAATTATTGCCAATGACAACTCTTAAGCATGAACAGATGGAAAAGTTGAGGCCTTTCTGTTTCAATGTTGATTACCAAGTAGGGACCAGTAACAATAATAATGAGCTATTTGAGAATGGTAAGGGGGTAGAGAGGAATGAGAGTTCACTTAGTAAAATGCAAGCCACACCAGTCTTACCAGACACACAAGCTATAGAGGGCCTGAATTCAGAGAAAACAGGGTGTGGTGGCAAGTGCTTGTAACTCAAACATGGCAAAGGTTGAGACAGTCAGATTCAATAAACTTGCTGGCCAGTCAATCTAGCTAAATCAACAAGATCCAGGTTCAGTGAGAGATCCCATCTGAAATCTCTCAACTGAACAACTGAAGGAAATCAAGGAGCTATGAGCTGGTGGTGCATACCTTCAATCTCAGCACTTGGGAGGCAAAAGCAGGCAAATCTCTGAGTTAAAGGCTATCCTGATCTACACAGTGAGTACCAGGACAGTCAGAGCTGCAGAGAAATCCTGTCTCGAGAAAACAAAACAAGAAAAAAGAGAGAGAGAGAGAGAGAGAGAGAGAGGAAAGAAAATAGGCATCAAGGAAAATACTAGACCTTTGCCTTACAGGCACATACTAGTATACCTATAGGCACATGTACACACATGAACACATACACACACTACACATGAAAACATCATAGAGGCAAAATGTGTGCTATGACAGGAGTTGTTTCCTTTCAACAAGGCATGCAGTGTGCCAGGAACAGATACCATAGGAGTGAGAACAGTATCTGTACAGACCTAATAGAATTTCATTCCAGCCCTTCCTTGTGACCTCAGACAGGGTCCAGAGTCTGAGCTTTACCTTTCTGTTCTGTAAATGGAAACTATGCCATGCACCTGTTGGGTCTGTTGCGAAGATTAATCACATTGCATATACAGAGTGCCAGTACCTATGGGTGTCAGCATGCCCTCCCTTCCTCCCTTCCTTGCTTCTGTTTTAACAGTACAAATCATTTACAATAATGGGTCATAAAAAACTAGACCCAAAGTCAGTGTATGAGACTGACTCTACCCAACAGATGTGAAGGAAGATTAATTCACTGCAGGGAGCTTTTTCCTAGTTATTCCTGTTAATCATGGTATTTCTCAAATCCTGGTGATATTCGAATAGTCAGCAGTACTTTCCGATATTTTCTTGCCTATATATTCAAGGTCAGGAGTCTGGGACATGACACCATGAGAGGGACTCCTTTTTCCCAGTATGGCATGGCCTGAGCCCTAACGTCTGGATTAGGTTGCCAGAAGTGACAGTTGCAATAGGTGTATGGAATGTCTCCTGTCTTGCGCATAGCTTGTTATCAAAAATCAACCACTTCTAATTTGTACAGCAAATATATGAGCCTAAATATTTTCACTCACATCAGTTTTCCATTGTGGGGCCACTGGAACTTGGTGTAAATGGGCCAGCAGACTGGCCTCATTTCAGGGCAGGCAGAAGGCATAATGTTGAGTGCTAAAGAGAGTTAAGGCAAATCACCTTGCCATACATGGCAAACTTGTCTATTGATTGATCACAACTTCTCACACAGATGTGATATAATAATTCCCAGGGCTCTAAGATCATAAGGAATATAGGCTTGATATGATAGAGTCTTCCATGAGGACTGGGAAGGGCAACTGTGAAGTATGGGAATGGGTTAGAAGGAACTTCATTCTGTTGAAATCTTTCAGGTCCAATAAAATACTGACAATGTGGGGCTGGAGAGATGCTACAGTGGTTAAGAGCACTGTCCGCTCTTCCAGAAGATCTAGGCTCAATGCCCAGCATGCACATCATTCCAAACTGTGTATAATGCTAGTTCCAGAAGATCTGTTGCTCTATTCTGGCCTATGAGGGCACTGGATACTAGCAGTACATTCAGGCAAATACTCACACATTAAGTAAAAGTAAAATCTCAAAAAAAAGATACACAAAAAGTTTGGTATCAAGGTCAGGTAACAGCTTGACCTGGATGACACTACCATGAACCCAGTGCCCCAAACAACTACAAACTCTAGCTAATGTCAAAACAGGTTTCAGACCCACTAATGATTATGAATACCACAGAGACAATCACTCATGTGTGCTATGTGGTTTCTCATGGATTTAGGATTCTTGAAGTTTGGGGGTTTGTCCTTGTCCTTGATATTTTAATGTCAAATCAACATGAGCTAGAGTCACTGGAAGGAGAGAACCTGTGGTGGTTTGAAGGAAAATGGGCTCCAAAGAGAGTGACACCATTAAGAGGTGTGACTTTGTTGGAGTAGGTGTGGCCTTGTAAGAAGAAATGTGTCACTGAGGGGAGAACTTTGAGGTCTCTTTGCTCAAGCTCTGCCCAGGGACACGATTCACTTCCAGTTACCTGTGGATCAAGTTGTACAACCTCAGCTCCTTCTCCAGCACCGTGTCTGCCTGCATTCCTCTATGGCCTGCTGTGATAATAATGGAATAAACCTCTGAAACTGTAAGCCAACCAATTAAATGTTTTCCTGTCCATGCTCATAGTGTCACTTCAAAGCAATAGAAACCCTCAGACAGCCTTAGTTGAGAAAATTTCCACATAAAATTGGGCTGTAGGTAAGCCTGTAGGGGTTTTCTTAATTAGCAATTGATGGGCGGTGCCTTCCCTGAACTTGTGGTTCTGGCCTCACAGAAAAGCAGGCTGAGAAAGCCATGGGGAGCAAGCTAGTAAACAACACCTTTCCATGGCCTTTGCAGCAGCTCCTGCCTCCACATCCTCTCCCTGTTTGAATCCCTGCCCTGATTTCCTTCAATGGTGAACTACAATGTAGAAGTGTAAGCAAAATAAACCCTTTCCTCCCCAACTTGCAGGCAGTGCCTCATCACAACAATCTAAGCCATGGTGCCTCATCACAACAATCTAAACCCTAACTAAAATAGTATTGCATTATTGGACACCATTAGCAGACAAGATCAGGGTCATTTTGGCATCACTCCAACAGCCGGTCTCAAGAAGGTACACAATCACGGGTGGGGGTGGGGGATCCAAGCAAAGCAAAATGTGTTGTTTCAAACAGAAAACACAGAATTAAAATCTAGTGGGGCTTTTAAGCCAAAACTGTTCCTGCCTCTATCCCTGTGCCTGAGCAATCAATCTGCTGGATGTATGTTTTCATGATCAGACAGTGTTGGCCTCCCCTGGAGAATTTAATGAAGAAATATGCACAAGGATCCATTCTGTCCTTCAAGAAGAGAAGTAGTCATACTTGTACTTGGAACTATTACCAGATGCTACCCAAAGTCATTATCCAAAATCAATACCTTCACACTTACCCCAGGCTTGCAACATAAGCACAGATGTGCCACAGTTTACACAAAACAGGGACTCTTGAGGACACACACTGGTCAGAGTCATGAAAAAAAGAAAGCCTCTATTTTTGAAATATTGTGGTCATTTTGAATACTACCGGTTTCTCAGACTTTTGTGACTATAATTCTGTTGGACTGTTACATAGTTTAGTGATTGAGTGACATATCTTTTTTCTCATTCATTTAAAACTGTATAGCACCAGTCATATCACCAACTTGACACTCATGTCAAAAAAATAAGCATTCCACCAGGCGATGGTGGCGCACGCCTTTAATCCCAGCACGCGGGAGGTAGAGGCAGATAGATCTCTGTGAGTTCGAGGCCAGCCTGGTCTACAAGAGCTAGTTC